>CM074728.1:123837657-123912657 GCA_037306005.1 Rhinophrynus dorsalis | reverse complement strand
ACGTGCTAGGGGTAAGGGGAGAGGACACGTGCTAGGGGTAAGGGGAGAGGACACGTGCTAGGGGTAAGGGGAGAGGATACATGTGGCAGGGGTAAGGGGAGAGGACACATGTGGTAGGGGTAAGGGGAGAGGACACATGTGGTAGTGGTAAGGGGAGAGGACACATGTGGTAGGGGTAAGGGGAGAGGACACGTGCTAGGGGTAAGGGGAGAGGACACGTGCTAGGGGTAAGGGGAGAGGACACGTGCTAGGGGTAAGGGGAGAGGATACATGTGGCAGGGGTAAGGGGAGAGGACACATGTGGTAGTGGTAAGGGGAGAGGACACGTGCTAGGGGTAAGGGGAGAGGACACGTGCTAGGGGTAAGGGGAGAGGACACGTGCTAGGGGTAAGGGGAGAGGATACATGTGGCAGGGGTAAGGGGAGAGGACACATGTGGTAGTGGTAAGGGGAGAGGACACACGTGCTAGGGGTAAGGGGAGAGGACACATGTGGTAGGGGTAAGGGGAGAGGACACATGTGGTAGTGGTAAGGGGAGAGGACACACGTGCTAGGGGTAAGGGGAGAGGACACATGTGGTAGGGGTAAGGGGAGAGGACACATGTGGTAGGGATAAGGGGAGAGGACTAGGAGGAGGGCATGGACGTGTTTGTGATAGTAACGTTTTACTAAAATAAATGACTGCAGCCATGGTTGGTGCGGCTTGTGCAAAGAAATGCTGATGATCCTTTTTATCCTGAGGAGACTGTAAAAAATTATATGAAACTAGTATGAAAGCCCGTATACACAGGCTAAAGTGCACCCAGCGGCCCCGGCTGCTGCCCCGGAGCTGAGAGCAGAGACAGGCAGTGAGCCATCCGGAGCTCCCCACTCCAGGTCAGTGCGTTCGGTGAGTCTCTACCGCGCATGACTGAGGTAGAGACTCACCAAACATGCTGATCCTTAGCGGTGAGCTCCGGACGCCTCACAGTGAAGATCCCTGTGTGTGAAACCTCACATGTACAGTAGAGACTCCTGGAACAGGGAGCGACGCATTTTACCACTTTATGTTATAGGATTTGCAGAAGTAGTAGTGGTATTATTACTATTATTATTTTTAGTAATAGGATAGTAGTGGTAGTAGTGATATTATTATTAGTAATAGTATAGTAGTGGTAGTAGTGATATTATTATTAGTAATAGTATAGTAGGGGTAGTAGTGATATTATTATTAGTAATAGTATAGTAGGGGTAGTAGTGATATTATTATTAGTAATAGTATAGTAGGGGTAGTAGTAGAGGTAGTACTGGTATTATTATTATTTTTAGTAATAGTATAGTAGTAGTGGTAGTAGTATTGGTATTATTATTATTTTTAGTAATAGTAGTACTAGTAGTAGTGGTATTATTATTTTACTAATAGTATAGTAGTAGTGGTATTATTATTATTTTTAGTTATAGTAGTAGTAGTGGTATTATTATTTTTAGTAATAGTATAGTAGTAGTAGTGGTATTATTATTATTATTATTATTTTTAGTTATAGTATAGTAGTAGTAGTGGTAGTAGAGGTATTATTATTATATTTAGTAATAGTAGTAGTAGTAGTAGTAGTAGTAGTGGTAGTAGTGGTATTATTATTTGTAGTAATAGTATAGTAGTGGTAGTAGTAGTGGTAGTAGTGGTATTATTATTAATTGTAGTAATAGTATAATAGTAGTAGTAGTAGTGGTATTATTTTAGTAATAGTATAGTAGTAGTAGTGGTGGTAGTAGTGGTATTATTATTATTATTATTATTTGTAGTTATAGTATAGTAGTAGTAGTGGTAGTAGTAGAGGTATTATTATTATATTTAGTAATAGTATAGTAGTAGTAGTGGTAGTAGTAGTGGTATTATTATTATTATTTGTAGTAATAGTATAGTAGTAGTAGTAGTGGTATTATTATTTTTAGTAATAGTATAGTAGTAATAGTAGTATTTGTAGTAATAGTATAGTAGTAGTAGTAGTGGTATTATTATTTGTAGTAATAGTATAGTAGTAGTAGTAGTAGTGGTATTATTATTATTTGTAGTAATAGTATAGTAGTAGTAGTAGTGGTATTATTATTTGTAGTAATAGTATAGTAGTAGTAGTAGTAGTGGTATTATTATTATTTGTAGTAATAGTATAGTAGTAGTAGTAGTAGTGGTATTATTATTTGTAGTAATAGTATAGTAGTAGTAGTAGTGGTATTATTATTATTTGTAGTAATAGTATAGTAGTAGTAGTAGTGGTATTATTATTTGTAGTAATAGTATAGTAGTAGTAGTAGTAGTGGTATTATTATTATTTGTAGTAATAGTATAGTAGTAGTAGTAGTAGTGGTATTATTATTTGTAGTAATAGTATAGTAGTAGTAGTAGTGATATTATTATTATTTGTAGTAATAGTATAGTAGTAGTAGTAGTGGTATTATTATTTGTAGTAATAATATAGTAGTAGTAGTAGTAGCGGTATTAGTAGAACTAAACCTTCTAAGTAAAGACAATGACCGGTCTCGTCCCAGGGTTGTTATAGTGGAGGAGAATTTAGCGGTAGTGAGAACACGTTATATCAGACAGTGACGCCCCACAGCAAACTAGCGGCCAATGTTAATGTTTTAAAAACCCATTTAAGGAGAAAAGTAAAAAATAAACTTTTTGAAAATGTGAACACCTACAAGAGAATAAAGCAGAGGGACGGAAGAGAATTTGGTATGATGGGATGATTATTAGTGATGATTTTGGTTAGGAACATGTCTCCCACTCCCCTCCCCCGTTATAAAACAGATCAGAGATCGGTGATGAGATGGGAAGAATATCGTCTGAACTGAAACAGCTCCACCTTCCACCACTGGGAAGTCTGGACCAGTTCACATGCCCAGCGCTTGTAACATTACTGGACAGTAATATCAATATATAGCAGTGCTTGGCAACGTTACGCCCTTCAGCTGTTTCTGGACTAAAATTCCCATCATCCCCCCCTGTAGCCTATGAGCTACCAGGAGGATGATGGGAATTGTAGTTCGGAAACAGCTGGAGGGCCTCCTGTTACCCATATCAGCAACAGCATTATACAGCATGTTCAAATTCTAATATACTCAAAAGGTGACTTGACCTTGTGTTCATGTGCGGGTTCTGACTCAGCGCTGCGACGTGACAGTATGATGATTCCACACGTTCATGGTTTTAGCTGCCGATATATTTATAAGAATGCTAGTTAGAAAAATGTAATTGTTCAAACAGCAATAACACCTTTAAAAAAAACTGGGTTATATAATTTTAAATACATTTATATGTCTTTAATTTTATTTACTGTGTTTAAAATGCACCCTCTCCTGATACATGTAGGTTTAAAATTAGTGCTTTGCACATGTACCGTGAGTTTTTATACACAGAAAATTCATAATTCATGAGCGAGGGCAAACCTGCAGGACTCCTTACCAAATAAAGAATATCTTAGATCGGGGGGGCTCAAACCTGTCCTCACAGCCCTCACCCCTAACAGCAGGTTTCTAGTGTGCCCTCAATTACACACCAGAGGATGTCATTAACTCAGCACATCCTGCAGAATGATTGGCCACTGACTGATACACCTGTGTTCATGGAAGGAGATCCTGACACCCAGGGGGGAAGTGGACAGTTTTGCCTCTGTATTAGATTCATCACGCTGTGTACAGCTCACTTAAGCAATGTGAGATGCTCTTATAGAATTAAAACAAATATAGCTCTCGGGCACTGTGACGTGTTTTAGCTGATCAATTAAAACTTGAACTGAGTGAATAATAACCTGCCATTTTACTATAATGGAAAAATATATCTCTATCTATCTCATATCTATCTATCTATCTATCTATCTATCTATCTATCTATCTATCTATCTATCTATCTATATATCTGTCTGTCTGTCTGTCTGTCTGTCTGTCTATCTATCTATCTCATATCTATCTATCTATCTATCTATCTATCTATCTATCTCATAACTATCTATCTATCTATCTATCTATCTATCTATCCATCTATCTATCTCATATCTATCTATCTATCTATCTATCTATCTATCTATCTATCTCATATCTATCTATCTATCTATCTATCCATCTATCTATCTCATATCTATCTATCTATCTATCTATCTATCTATCTCATATCTATCTATCTATCTATCTATCTATCTATCTATCTATCTATCTCATATCTATCTATCTATCTATCTATCCATCTATCTATCTCATATCTATCTATCTATCTATCTATCTATCTATCTATCTATCTATATAATATAACAATTGTAAGGGGTGGGCACTCCATAACTTAAAAAACAAAATACTTCATTGTATTGCCAAAGTGCCTCTTTAAAGTACAAGTACCTAAATATAGCAAGGTTTTTGGGATTTTGACCCCAAAAGAAAGCGCACACTGGGACTTATTTCAAGGTGAAAAAGATAAGTATTTTGTTTTTCAATGTTTCGGCCCCACTCTGGTCCTTCCTTTGCAATAAGTTAGATACCCCTCTGGAACATAAAGGGTTAACCTATATGCTTTTGTTCTTGACCAGTCATGCAATGCATGCTTCATCGATCAAAGAAAAAAAAAAAGATTTCCCAGCTAAACAAGCTTTATTGAACCAAACAAATAACTTGATCAGAAACAGTAGCACTTAAAAGGCAACAAAGTACATTAATGTTACAGCTCTCGCTTGTGCGTCAAAAAAGTGTGGAAATTCTGTGTTATAATTCTTCAGACTCTGCATCCTCCATTTGAATTGCTTTAATTATTTTAATTCTCGCAATCAGAAATTAATTACTGAATTTCCTTTTCTGTTCAAAGTCCAGTCCTTTCTCCTATCTCAGTAAATTAGTACATCTTATCAGTGGCCATCTTTGTTATGGGCAACATGCTCTGTTAGTTGTCCCTTGACACCGGCAGTGCCAGATATTAGACTTCACAGTGCCGTCCCTCTCCTACCCACACTACCTCAGGTACTGCAGGAAGACTTGGGGCTCCGGAGCAGCGGTGTGACCAGGTTAGACCTAACACAGTTTGGTGCTTTAATACTGTGAACTAGTATGGGGGTGATAATACCAATACAGGGATCGAACATCTCCTTTGATGCATAGCCCATTGCAAGTTGCACTAGTTCTAAGGTGACCACAAATTAGGCTGACCAGATCTCACCTTTAACTGGGGACACATAGGAAATAGGTATCTTTCAGTGCTTCACTGAAATCAAAGCAGCCCTGCAGTATGCATTTTTCCTATGCGTCCCCCGTAACTCCCAAGTGTCCCTCTTTAGGAGGGACAGCCCCTCTTTTAGACCCAAATCCCCCTGTCCCTCTTTCCCATCCTCTTTTTAGGAGATCAGATTGTGTGGTGTGTATATAAGTGTATCATATTGTTCTACAGCAATAACACTCACATTTTTGTTTGTTTAAACGTCAATATATGTGTTTATAAATTAGTGTGTGTAAATAAAATACTTTGGTCTTGTTATAAGTCATTTATTAGGTTACATGAGGTATCAATAGGTCATGAAATAGCCTAAAAATTCTCGGTAATGCCCGCCCACCAGCCACGCCCCCAGCAGCACCCCCTAAAACACAAGTGTCCCTCTTTGGCAGTTTGAAACGTTGGGAGGTATGATCCCCGGTTAAAGGGGGGTCTGGTCAGCCTACCACAAATCCCTTTAAATCAGGGACTCTTATGAAAAGTTCCATCTTCAGGACACAACAGGAGTGCAGAGTGTGTGTGTGCATCTGAGTGTGTGTGTGTGTCTGTGTATTGTGTCTGTGTCTTTGTGTCACTGTCTTAAAGAGATATGCAGTCACCTTAGCTCTCAGTCCTGTTTGGACAGAGGTGAGTTAATTGGTGGCTCACTCATAATGATTCTAATCAGTTGGGAAAACATTAAACCACTGAGTGCCAGAAGGGAATTCAGATTATTTCACAGCAGTGTTTTTCAGACTGGTACGTAATTGATAAGAACTCACCTTTAAATGGGGGCACATAGGAAAAATGCATATTTCAGGGCTGCTTTGAAAGTAAACAAACCCTGCAGTATGCATTTTTCATAGGTGTCCCTGGTTAACTGCTTAAAGACCAGTTATGGACCATGGAGGTTTTTTCTTTTTTTTGCCGCATCAGATTTAGGGGTCCCCAAGCGGCGTGCACACCTGAATTCCATGAGATGCCTGGAACGTCACTGGTCTTTAAGTGCAGGACCACCGTGACAGTCCTGGAATGTCATTGGTCCTTAAGGGGTTAAAGTGAGGTCTGGTCAGTTGTTTATACGTGTAACCTGTTAGTGATTGGTGCCGGCAGGTTCAGAACCACTGGACAAGATCTGATCCTGTTATTGTCAGAAGTGTGTCATTTACTGCTTGGCATGGAAATTGGACACTTAACCCTCTGAGTGCCAGAGGAGTATCCAACGCATTGCAGCGCAATGCACAGGCTACCTCTCTGGCACTCAAAGGGTTAGGAATGTGTTAGGTTGACCGCAGGCGGGTGAATCAGAATAACGGTATCTGATCTCGAGCAAGGATCTAGAGTCTATTTTCTTCACTGTGTCCCATAAATATTAATATTATATTACAATGTAATAATAAAAAAAACATAGCAACGTAGTTGATGAGGCTGAAAAAAGCCCTGCGTCCATCACGTCCAGCCCATGCCAAAACACCACTGTGATCTAGAGGAAGGTACAAAAAACCCCATTGAAGCCATTTCCAATTAAGCCCCAAGTGGGCAAAAAAATTCCTTCCTGATTCCAAATGTCAGATATTTCCCTGGATCAACATCCTATCTGCATTGAAGCCAACTGTCGTAATTCACAATATTGTTCTATGCTAGATAGTCATCCATTATGTTTTTCTAAATCAGTTACAGTATCGGAGGAGGAAAAATATATAAAATGGCCACAGTAGGAGGAACAAAGGGGCCGTGCATGCACGACGCAGCTGAACCAACAAGGGAGCAGCCGTGTCTGGGAAAACTTAAGATAAGAGTACAAACAAGGAGGGGAAAGGAAAGGAGACACTGAGCATGGGCGAAATTAACTGCAGCGGCCCAGACTAAAAGGCCGACCGCGTCAAAGAAAGAAAGCATAAAACAATTAGGCAAACGGTTTCACACCAGCCGCGCACCAGAGTGAAGCCACGGCCCAGACAACCAACACCGCCGCGTCACCACACAAGGGCGCGGAGGTAAAGGCAGGCATAAAGAAAGAGAGGGATAAATAGTGAAAAGGGAAAACAGACGACCAACCAGGGCCCAAACCCTCTGAAACAGGGCCCCCGGCCCCAATACTACAAAGAAATGGTTCAAAAAAGGGGAAACAACAGGAACAATATTAGTAAATGCACAAAACATATAAAGAACATACGCTTTATTATGAAAGTGAAATGCAAACACTGAGGAGAAAAAGTAGATGACCTGTATCCGTGAGGGAGCAGCAAAGAAGAGGAAGATGCTGGGATGATGTCACTGTTTGAAGGGGGGCTTATGGACTGTGATTGGGTGGGATTTAAAGGGGAGTTTCCATACTGAAGTTTTTTACTTTTGGATTGTGTAAAACAATAAATTAATCTTTGCTGCTGAGGGAAGCAGTGAAGAAGTTATAGCATAATATGAGCCTCCGTTCTGAAATAAAATTACTATGTGTAACAGAAGCACTTACCTAGGCAGGTGTCCATCATACATCAGTCAGGTGTATCTATATTGTTACTGTGTGTAACAGAAGCACTTCCCTAGGTAGGTGTCCATCATACAGCAGTCAGGTGTATCTATATAGTTACTGTGTGTGACAGAAGCACTTAGTAGGAGTCCATCATACAGCAGTCAGGTGTATCTGTATAATTACCGTGTGTAACAGAAGCACTTACCTAGGTAGGTGTCCATCACACAGCAGTCAGGCGTATCTGTATAATTACCGTGTGTAACAGAAGCACTTACCTAGGTAGGAGTCCATCACACAGCAGTCAGGTGTAGCTGTATAATTACCGTGTGTAACAGAAGCACTTCCCTAGGTAGAAGTCCATCATACAGCAGTCAGGTGTATCTATATAATTACTGTGTGTAACAGAAGCACTTACCTAGGTAGGAGTCCATCATACATCAGTCAATTGTATCTATATAATTACTGTGTGTAACAGAAGCACTTACCTAGGTAGGAGTCCATCATACAGCAGTCAGGTGTATCTATATAATTACTGTGTGTAACAGAAGTACTTACCTAGGCAGGAGTCCATCATACAGCAGTCATGTGTATCTATATAATTACTGTGTATAACAGAAGCACTTACCTAGGTAGGAGTCCATCAAACAGCCACCATGTGAATCTATCTATATAGTGCCTTGTCTTGTCTTTGCAATTATCTGTATATATATATACTGATTTTCATTGAAGTCTCTCTCTAAGTCACACGTCCTCTCAACAATGGGCTTCAATACATATTTTTTACTCATGCAAGCGCTCCAATATTCTCATTGACTATTCAAAGTTGGTCTACACATATATATATCTAATATTAATCAAAAAAGACTAATACAGAAGAAAGTTAAATTGGAGAAAACACCTCTTATATTCGTGAGAAATCTTACGTCTCGTTATTTGGTTTGGGGTTTCTTATATTTGTCTCACTCCAAATTGGATCCTTATATTCTTTATACACTTTCAGGCTTGATTGCTGCTTTTTCCCATGGGCTGTCGGAGAGGCCCTTCACCGGTATAGCATACTCAGAACAAATACCCGTGAGGAAGCGATAGAGCATTGCGAAACACGTAGGGTGTTAAGGCTCAATATTGGTGTTTGAATATATATTTTTTATTCACCATATGGTGATTTCATTGTTCATGCTATTCAAATTTTATTAATAAATACGAAATCAAGGTAGCCCCTCTAGTCTATTTAATTATGAGAGCTTCCATTAACCTTCCTGTTTCAACATCCAATTGGAGTGGAAGGAAAACATATGGGAGAGGTAAGGAGCGTCTAAAGAAGAAAAAACGGAAGGAGACTATTGCGGGGACCGACCGTAACTGGAGGTCAGATCCAGTTCAAATCCGTGACCTAGAGGCGGAAGTAGCCTCAGAAATAAAGGTCTTTTTTTGCGCTATCCCTTTTTTCTTTTTTACCTTCTATAATGGGCTTCAATATACCAGAGTAACTTGTCAAGGACAAATTGTTATGAGATTATGCAATGAGACTACTAGCAATGGACTCTGGAAGAGATTGAATGCAAATAAATACAGTCAAAAGAAATACCTGGCTACTGTTTGAAGGATGCCTATCTAGGTAATTCCCTTTGATAAGTTGAGAACCACTCACTCTTAAGGTACAGGTTCCCCTTTATCAGTCTGTGACCAAGGGATGATTTTCAGGGTTTACTTTTGAAATGTGGCATGTGAAACAGCGTGCCACAACAGGGTGCATTTAGTATTTGTTGTCATGATTGAAAGGGCGACATAAGAATCTTGCATTGTAGGAAAGTGTGAGATTCTCATGTCACGACATGCAAGGTCACCTTCACCCTTAACGAGGATGATATCAAACGACTGCCCCGGATCTCTCCCCTTCTCTTCTGCTCTGTGGTTCTTATTAAATATGCTGATATAGGATCACATGCTTTTCAGGAGTTATCACTGGAGGACCTCATTTAAACTAAAATCACTTTCAAAGTTAATCAGTCAGTCAAGCCTGAATGGCATGGTGCATGCACAGAAGAGGAGAGAGAGAGCCGGGGCAGCGGTCAGGATTGTCAGGTGAATTCATGAGATGGGAGGTATGTATACACGAGCACTATGGCAGTACCCACTGACTTATCGACTTTGGAAGTGTTTTTAGTTTTAATGAAGCTCATCCAGTGATAAATCCTGAGAAGTGTGTGTGATCCTGTATCAGCATATTTAATAAGAACCACGGAGCAGCAGAGAAGGGGAGAGAGCCAGGGCAGCCGTTTATCATCCTCAGCAAGGATGATGGGAGTTGAAGTGCAATACGTTGCTGCTAATAACACAGAAACCTGCAGAATGTCACGGAGCAGCAGAAAATGGGAGAGAGCCGAGGCAGCTGTTTGATATCATCCTTGGTAAGGGTGAAGGCGGCCTTGCATGCCACGACATGAGAATCTCACACTTTCCTGCAGTGCACGATTCTCATATTGACGTTTCAATCATGGCGACATGCTAAATGTTCCCTGTTGTTGCACTCTGTTTTGCATGCAACATTTCAAAAGGATAACGATTTTCAGTAAGACCATGCTAAGATATTGACCTGGTAGTTTTGTTTTTTGGTATTCTAGGAAAGCAGCAGAACAACACAGCATTGCTTTAAATGAAAAGTAAACTTTTTTTTAATGAAAACCTCTATCCTGCTGTATAAAACAACATCAGTAGTGTTATTCCAAAGTTATAACTGTTTAAATTGTTAGTTTAATCACTTCCTAAAACTTCTCACTCTGACGGGAAGTGATCACTTTCTTTTGAAAACTGTTTCTCAGTGACTCACCTCTCCCATAGAATGCAACAGAATGACTAGTTGTTAACTAACCACTAGAGGGCATTGATAAAGTAAAACACAAGAGTTTAAACTCTGGAAATATACATCTCAGCAGCTGTTGTACTGTTGTTTTTGCTCAACAGGAAATACTCTACAATAGAAATGTGTTTTCATAAAAAAGTTTAGTTCTCCTTTCAGCACTCTCGAGATAGACATATGACTATTCCAAAAATAAAAATAAGTCTGAACTCTATAGGGAGATTAGCATAATGGATGGTCCAGTTGGTTGTTATCTGCATCAAATTCTAAGTTTCTATTACATGCTACCAGCAAGGCATTACATCATAACGTAATGAAGTGACCAGGTACCATTTTCTTTTTTAAATATCCGCTGCAGATACTTCTGAAACTCAGGCAGATTCCTACACAGAACACGGTGTGGATAAGACCTACGTTTGCTGGTGCTTGCTGGGATTTCTGGATATTTCAAGGTAAATTACCTTTTTTTTCATATTCACTTACTGAGTTCCCTTTTAAAATGATATAACCCCTTAGATTCTAGACAGGCCCCCAAATCATCGTAGAGCAGTGGTTCTCAACTTGTGGGCCGGGACCCCTTAGGGGGTAGAATGACGATTTGCCAGGGGTCGCCTAAAACCATCAGATATTTAATTTTCGATTCATAACAGTAGTAAAATTACAGCGATGAAGGAGCAACGTAAATAATTTTACTGTTAAGGGTCAGCACAACTTGGGAAATTTTATCAAAGGGTCACGGCACTAGAAAGGTTGAGAACCGCTGTCGTAGAGCATCCAAAGGGGTTCTGAGTATTTTTAGTTGTCTGTTTTAGTCACTGGCTACAGATTGTGTTTTATGTTAAAATAAAAGAAGCATTGGAATATATGCATAGTGCGAGCGTCGCGGTGTAATGATACTCCAGGAATAATAGTGCCGTTAGTGGTAATGGCTTATCTCGGGACCAGGGGCTTGTCACCTGCTCTAACGGTACGCTCAGCATCATTTGTCTTTTATTTGCGACTATTTTTATAACACACTTCAGCTTTTAGGATCTTGTAGAATTTTTATGCTACAGCTGCAATATTTTGTTTAATGCGAGAGCTTTTACTGGAATTCAAATAAACTTAATAAATAACAGTCTCACAGAAACTGATGCAAATGGCACAGCTCATCATTTACAAGATCTTACCGGGATTCATACATTAGCAGATTCAGATATAAAGCGCCGGGGAGAGTGCTTGATTCTTCCTCTGCACTGAAACGTGTATTCGGCTTTAAATTAACCCTTTGACTGCCAGAGGGGTACGCAACGCATTGCTCTGTAATGCGTTGTGTACCCCTCTGGCACTCAAAGGTTTAAAATGGTATCTAGAACAGGGTGGGAGGCAAAATTTAGCTCGCTAACTGTTGAGGACTACAGTTCCATCATTTCCAATACGGAGGAGTGAGATACGAGACACAACGCCGTCTTGACAAACAGGTGTTTCATTTAGTGTTTCATTTGTCTGTGTAACTAATCAGATTACAGGAAAATCAATTGCGCAATGTCTGGAGAATACACTAACATTTTGATTGCCAGAGGGGTGCACATCGCTTTGCACAGTGATGCATTGCACACCCCCAAGCACTCAAATTGTTTAAAAAGTGGATTTGTTTACATAAAGATGTCAATCAAGTAGGTTCCTGTTTGCATCTGAACAAGAATGGAGAGCGCGTTCATCAGACTAGATGTCATACAGGACCGGAGAGCGCGTTCATCAGACTAGAAGTCATACAGGACCGGAGAGCGCGTTCATCAGAATTGAAGTCATACAGGACCGGAGAGCGCGTTCATCAGTATAGAAGTCATACAGGACCGGAGAGCGCGATCATCAGTATAGAAGTCATACAGGACCGGAGAGCGCGATCATCAGTATAGAAGTCATACAGGACCAGAGAGCGCGTTCATCAGAGTAGAAGTCATACAGGACCGGAGAGTGCGTTCATCAGAATAGAAGTCATACAGGACCGGAGAGCGCGTTCATCAGAATAGAAGTCATACAGGACCGGAGAGCGCGTTCATCAGAATAGAAGTCATACAGGACCGGAGAGCGCGATCATCAGTATAGAAGTCATACAGGACCGGAGAGCGCGTTCATCAGAATGGAAGTCATACAGGACCGGAGAGCGCGTTCATCAGAATAGAAGTCATACAGGACCGGAGAGCACGTTCATCAGAATAGAAGTCATACAGGACCGGAGAGCGCGATCATCAGTATAGAAGTCATACAGGACCAGAGAGCGGGTTCATCAGAGTAGTAGTCATACAGGACCGGAGAGCGCGTTCATCAGAATTGAAGTCATACAGGACCGGAGAGCGCGTTCATCAGACTAGAAGTCATACAGGACCGGAGAGCGCGTTCATCAGACTAGAAGTCATACAGGACCGGAGAGAGCGTTCATCAGAATAGAAGTCATACATGACCGGAGAGCGCTTTCATCAGAATGGAAGTCATACATGACCGGAGAGCGCTTTCATCAGAATGGAAGTCATACATGACCGGAGAGCGCGTTCATCAGAATAGAAGTCATACAGGACCGGAGAGCGCGATCATCAGTATAGAAGTCATACAGGACCGGAGAGCGCGTTCATCAGAATGGAAGTCATACAGGACCGGAGAGCGCGTTCATCAGAATAGAAGTCATACAGGACCGGAGAGCACGTTCATCAGAATAGAAGTCATACAGGACCGGAGAGCGCGATCATCAGTATAGAAGTCATACAGGACCAGAGAGCGGGTTCATCAGAGTAGTAGTCATACAGGACCGGAGAGCGCGTTCATCAGAATTGAAGTCATACAGGACCGGAGAGCGCGTTCATCAGACTAGAAGTCATACAGGACCGGAGAGCGCGTTCATCAGACTAGAAGTCATACAGGACCGGAGAGAGCGTTCATCAGAATAGAAGTCATACATGACCGGAGAGCGCTTTCATCAGAATGGAAGTCATACATGACCGGAGAGCGCTTTCATCAGAATGGAAGTCATACATGACCGAAGAGCGCGTTCATCAGAACAGAAGTCATACAGGACCGGAGAGCGCTTTCATCAGAATGGAAGTCATACATGACCGAAGAGCGCGTTCATCAGAACAGAAGTCATACAGGACCGGAGAGCGCGTTCATCAGAATAGAAGTCATACATGACCGGAGAGCGCTTTCATCAGAATGGAAGTCATACATGACCGAAGAGCGCGTTCATCAGAACAGAAGTCATACAGGACCGGAGAGCGCGTTCATCAGAATAGAAGTCATACAGGACCGGAGAGCGCGTTCATCAGAATAGAAGTCATACAGAACCGGAGAGCTCATTCATCAGAATAGAAGTCATACAGAACCGGAGAGCGCGTTCATCAGAGTAGAAGTCATACAGGACCGGAGAGCGCGTTCATCAGAATAGAAGTCATACAGGACCGGAGAGCGCGTTCATCAGAATAGAAGTCATACAGAACCGGAGAGCGCGTTCATCAGAGTAGAAGTCATACAGGACCGGAGAGCGCGTTCATCAGAATAGAAGTCATACAGAACCGGAGAGCGCGCTGTATCAGCCGCGGCGCGGGCAGTCTCTACTGCATATGACTGCCCCGCGACCTGCTGGCAATGGCACTGTGGCCCGTGTAACGGGCTCTTCAAGTAGAAAGCAATAACACACGCACACAAATAGAAAGATACAGGTATAAGACTCAAACAGTGATAAAATACAAACTGGCAAATGTACTTACAGGAACAACTCAACGCGTTTTATGTCTCTGTAATGGGGCTTTGCATAGGCCCACAGACACCCCTGTGGTCCTTTAACCCAGAAACCTCCTTGTGCTCTACAGGCTGATCCTGAGCCTCCGCTACCTGGGAGTTGGGGTACATGACTGCGGCAGTGCCTCCACCCAGCTGGGCATCCAGGGTATGGATGTGGGGCCCAGCTGGGAACATATTTAAGTGACCAATAAAACTGACACAGAACTATCTTAAATAGAACTTTGTATTGCACAGAAAGAAACCCCTGTGCAGGAATCTAACAGATACATTAATCTAATACAGTAAAACAGTTCAAGAATGCAATGGTCGATATGGTATTCACCCACCCACAACAAATACTACGGCCCACCCTAGGCTTCACCCTAGTGGCAGTGGGTACCATTAGTTGGTGCACATAGTCGGGGCCCAGAATAATTGTAATCCACATTATGGTTTGTGTTATGCTGTAATCTTCCAGTTATCAGAGAATCTAGTAACATAGTAATTTAGGTCGAAAAAAGACTTGCGTCCATCTAGTTCAACCTTTTCCTATTCCTGTTTACCATCGCTGATCCAAAAGAAGGCAAAAAAAACCCAAAAAACCCTCAATTAGCAATTTAAAATTCTGCCTTGAATGGGGGGAAAAAATTCCTTCTTGATTCCAAATGGCAATCAGATTTCTCCCTGGATCAACAAGCCCCAACTAAATATTCATCCCAATACTAACGTACATAGCCCTCTATGTTATGCTCTTTTAAATAAGTATCCAGGCCCCTTTTAAAGGCATCTAATGTATTTGATAGCACCACCTCCTCAGGAAGTGAATTCCATACCTTTATTGTCCTTACTGTAAAGAATCCCTTCCGCTGCTGTAGATTAAATCTCCTTTCCTCAAGTCTAAGCAGGTGGCCCCTTGTCCTGTGTACTGTTCTGTTAATGAACAGGTCTTTGGAGAGCCCTTTGTATGGGCCCTGAACATATTTATATAGTGTTATCATATCCCCTCTAAGACGCCTATAGAGCAAGGTCTCTCTAATTGTGTAACCAGGTTCAGGGTGCCCTGTGGTGAAACAGGGGGAGAGGTTTCAGTTTACCACTCCACCGTCTGCAATCTGGTCAGTTCAGGAAGGGGAGTGCCTGCTCCTTTAATTGCTGCTGGAATTCCTGCACTCTTCACAACATTCCCTGCCAGGATCAGTTATGTGCCTTGGTCTGGTTACAGTTGTCTGCTGGAATGCTTCTCCCATGATCCTCCAGCACTGGATCAGCCAGGTCAGCATTCCCTGCTTAGAAGAGGCTCTTTCACTCACTTCAACCCAGCTCTAAAACCAACTCCAAACTAAAATGGAGTCCGGAATATCCATCCATGTGCATAGGAGCTCGCCATCTGCTGGCCACTCCACCGGAACTGCAGGATAGTCAGTGGCAGCAGAAATCGCTGTAATCCCAGAGGGGTTACATCTCTATAACATACCACTTCATCTGCAGTATTTAAAAAACATATATGTCTAATAAGCAATAACACACACACACAATTAAAAAGATTCAGGTATAAAAATCCAACAGTGACAAAATACAAACTGGCAAATATACTTAAAGGAAAAACTCAACGCGTTTTATGACTATCAAACGCCGCTTCATCTGGAGTATTTAAAAAAATGTAATCTCTCCCTTTTCAGGTGTATCCATTTGATTTGTCAGTGTTTTGGGTAAATCATTACCAATATACTAAATAGTATTAATATAATTTGTCTGAATTAATTGTTTAGTGGCACAGTGTTAGTGTTTGATAAAAACCTCACTGATTCTTAAAGCGTTTATGAAAGGACTTGGGCACACTCCAATCCATATCCAGTGGTATTACATATTTCTTGAGACATTTAAATCCACCAATGATTTCACCCTCAGAAAGAACATTTAGCCATTTAGCACAAAGTCACGTGAATGAAGTGATGACTCTTGCGTGACCTTTTCTATACATTTTGTCCTAAGTTTTATCACTGATGGACATATCTCAGGTCACTTGTACTGTTGCTTTGCTGCCATGATAGAGGTTCGTTTCTGATAAAAATAAAAAAAGCTTCTGACTGATGTATTTATTATATAGTTAAAAAGTATATACTGTTATATCTGGGCATGTCTTAATGTATGTGCAGCTGTTGGGTCTCTGTTGCCATTGGAATTGGAGTTCACAGGGTCTGACTCTCAGAGGGCCTGGCTAAAATATCAGGTTCACGAAGTCCAGAGTGATGTTCTGCACTGTTTGACAATATTTACAATGGGGTAAGCTTTGGCACTGTAACTCCCCTGGACCCTGAGCAGCCAATGGACCCAGAGCTGGAGGTTCAAAAATTGTACTGGTTTAATGTCTGATGGAAGTTGTAGTCCATTACAGCTGGAGAACTAGTGGCTAACTACTCCTCATCTAGAGGCTCCTGATTGGTGGCGTTCTGACTGGTAAGGGATAAGGGTAACATGCGCAGGACCCACCAATGTCCAAGCAGGGAAATATTTAACCCTTTGAGTGCCAGAGGGGTACACAGTGCAATGCAGAGTTAAAGTTAAAGGAACCCTAATGCATATAAAATTAAATGGGTTGGTATAATTATTGCTAGCACATGTAAAATGTATTATTCATATGTTACATTTCTAAAATATAATCCTAAAGTGGCTTTTTAACATAGGTGTAAATTGCCCTTTATTTTCAGTTCTGTTTGTGCTCCTGGTATGTGTTGGGAGGAGTCTCTCTACATTCAAGCGGTTTAAAGCCCCCCCCTTTAACTTGATGGAGATTTTTATATTTTTACATGCAATTATCCAACTCCGTTTATTTAGAACAAAACTTTTTTGCTAATCAGTGTCCGCTGAATCAAATCTCTTTTTACCATTTAAAGGGATAGTATTGCTTTAACAAACTAGTGTTCACGGGCCAGAATTCTGTGCGTTCGGTCAGTCTCCACTATGCATGACTGCTTCGGACACACATACATCTGGCCTTTTATATTATAGGATATTAATATCAGAGCTCAAAATTTCCACTTGTCGTCTTGGTCGCATATTATACGTACAAACTCACTACACTCTAGATCTATGTCATCCAAAGAACTTAACTATAAATTGCTAACAAGATGGTACCTCACACCTGATAAAATCGCAAAATCTTCTCTCTCCATCCCCCCTACGTGTTGGAGATGCACAACCGACATAGGTTCATTCTTCCACATTTGGTGGACATGCCCCAAAATACAACCCTTCTGGGAGGACATCAGATCACATCTTAACTCCAAGCTTAACATCGCTCTTCCCTTGAACCCTTTACTCTTTCTATTTACCTATCATGATCAGTTACATGATGCTTTGAAGGGTAAAGTACGTAACATTTCCACTTCTAAATGAAGCAAAAGCCCTCATTCCAGCCAACTGGAAATCCCCCTCACCTCCATCGATCTCACAATGGCTTAAAAGAGTAGACTCTATGTTACTTATGGAGCTCTGCCATGCGAAAGCAACAGCTTCTACATACACGTACTTTGATTTTTGGGCTACATGGATTTCGTCATCCCTTAATGCTATAAACTCATAACTCTTCTATCCTCAACTAACACACTTTACCAACTGATGAGCCCTTTTCATGGGGCTGTTCTGACACCTGACATCTTTTCTCTCTTGTAAAAATTATTTGCTTAGGCACATTGCACATACAGGGCACCCTCAATTGCCCAGCCTATGCTCCCAGTCACCGCTATCCCTGATCGCCGACGAGCTCTCTTTCCTCTTCTTCTTTTTACCAGCCCTTACTCTACGCCTTCTTTGACTCCCATATTTCGCCTTTCCTTTCCTTCCACACATTCTACACTCCTTTCTTCATCTCACCCTTTCCTTCCTTCAGTTCTTCGTGATTTTATTCTTACCTCTTTTCCTTTCTTTTCATTTTACTCTTTCCTCTTGAGTATGAATTTTATTTTTCTCTCAAATGTCACACTTTATACCAAAGTCATGAACAAAACCACATACTCTCTAGTCCATACAGGGCTCTTTAGAAGTTTCTCTATCTAGTTCCTCGGCTCTTTACAAACTTTGGTTTTCTGTATCCAGCTACATCTCCTTTGTTAACCCTGTGTAAGGACCTCCTGAAATACTTGCCTCCTCCTTTTGTAAATTATCTCCATACCGAATTCAGTCAGTATCAATTGTAATAATTTGTTTATATGCTTATGACAATCTATGTACCTGTAACATATTTGTGTGACATTCTGTTTTGATTTTCTGTAATGCTTTATATCTTCCAATAAAGCGTGTTAAAAAAAAAAAAAAAATTCCACTTGCCACTAGCCAATGGTGAGTGAAAATTTAGCCCTGGCGAGTAGAAATTCAGCCCTGGTGGGTATGTTGTGTATTGCAGTGGAGAGTAACTTTTCAGGTCTGGCTAGTAGCAAAGGACTTACATTTTAAGCCCTGTTAATATTATAGACATTAAAAATATTAGTAAAATGAGCTATGTCCCATCCCTCAGACATTTATAGTTTGAGAGATCGAGGCATGTAAAGTTCCCCCCTGCCGCCCCTTTCACAGCGCTCTAGCTGACAGAAGCAGATTCTGGTCCCGGGACTGGCCGGTGGCCCTTCAGCAGAGCCAAAATAGCACAATATAGAAAAACATACTTCATTGGAATGGTCTACAAAGTGTGCTTGTAAACCAGGCACACTTTGTAGACCGTTCCAATGAAGTATTTATTTCTATATCGCCCTATTTGAGCTCTGATGAAGGGCCACCGGCCGGTCCCGGGACCAGAATCTGCTTCTGTCAGCTACAGCGCTGTGAAAGGGGCGGCAGGGGGGAACTTTACATGCCTCGATCTCCCAAACTATAAATGTCTGAGGGATGGGACACAGCTCATTGTACTAATATTTTTAATGTCTATAATATTAAAATTCATTAAATAACAGCAAAACTATCCCTTTAACCCCTTAAGGATCAGTAACGGTCCTGTGGTTGGACAAATCTTAGGGAGCTCAGAATCCATTGCAAAAAAAAACAACAAAAAAGTGGTCATTAACTGCCACCGAGCGCTGCTGTGGCTGGTCATTAAGGGGTTAAGGACCAGACAGGTGCACGTTGCACACGCCCCAGTCCTTAAAGATTTGACAAATAATTGACTCGGCTATCATTTAACCCCTTAAAAACCCATGACGGTCATGGCACGTCATGGGTCCAACATGCGATAAGGACCCATGATGTGCCAGGATCGTCATGGAATTCAGAGCTGCACGCCGTTCGGGGAGCCCTGCTTTGGATTCACAAAAAAAAAAAAAAAAAAAAGTCCATGGTCCTTAAGTGCCGGCCGGATGCGTGCGCGGACAGTTCTTAACCCTTTGAGTGCCAGAGGGGTACGGCATGCATTGCTTTGCAATGTATTCCGTACCCCTCTGGCACTCAAAGGGTTAAGGGGTTAAATAGAGAAGTCTAAGGTAATACATACGATGTAATGCGTTGCGTACCCCTCTGGCACTCAGAGGGTTAAAATGGTATCTAGAACAGGGTGGGAGGCAAGATTTAGCTCGCTAACTGTTGGGGTCTACAGTTCCATCATTTCCAGTACGGAGGAATGAGATACGAGACACAACGCCATCTTGACAAACAGGTGTTTCATTTAGTGTTTCATTTGTCTCTGTCCATGGTCCTTAAGTGACGGCCGCATGCGTGCGCGGCCATTTCTTAACCCTTTGAGTGCCAAAAGGGTACAGAATGCATTGCTTTGCAATGTATTACGTACTCCTCTGGCACTCAAAGGGTTAAGGGGTTAAATAGAGAAGTCTAAGGTAATACATACGATTTATTATGCACTTCTTAGAAATGTTAACCAATGTATTGCAAGCCTCTACACAAATATACTTATAATAAAACATAAGCTAAATAATATATTTATACGTCACATAGGTGGATTCACCCCTGAAAATACTGACGCATATTCTAGTTGCACACTGACCGATCTATTAATGAAAATCCAACATCTTTAAAACCTGTCATCTTAACTGAATATTTTATTTTATACAGAGATACAAAAGTTTGAATCAAATAAAGTTAAAAAACTAAACTGCGTATGAAGTGTCAGTTAGCGCTGACTTAGTATAAAGCGGAACTATGATGTTTTTCTTTTAAATTAAGTGTAAGGTTTTATTCATTTTTGAAAGACTAACTTAATTTGTGAGTTAATTTGCTGTATATAGAAAGTAATTACACGCTTATTGTTTGTATATATTTTCTGGCTAAAGTCAGAAACTGGCTAATGTGCTTATTATGTGAATAAAATGTACATTAGCCAGGTGTTTCCCAGTGTAGAAGGAAAAGCTTTTCTCCTTAATTAATCTCTGTAATGTCCCATGCTTAACATTAAGTACTGTACTAAACTCTAATCTTATCTATAACTTAACCCATAGAGTGCCAAGGGGGGTGAGTAATGCATGGAGGAACTGAGTGTGCATAACTGACTGCAAAGCAATGCTATTCGCATCCCTCTGGATGACCTCTAATAATTAACCCTTTGAGTGCCAGAGGGGTATGCAACGCATTGCAATGTGATGCATACCTCTCTGTCACTGAAAGGGTTAAAGATATAGTAACCTTTTATTTTGCAATTACATATTGCACAAGTCGTAACCTGTACAGTCAAATTGTGTATCTTTTTTTTTTTCTTTTTTTTTTTTTTGGCTTCTTTGCCTGTGTCCCTGACAGTGAGATAACTGGTTCAGTTTCCCAGAGAGCTTCCTGTCAAGAACTGTGAAAATAGGAAAAGTTATAAAATGTAGAAAATAAGCAATGTAAAAAAAAAAAAAAAAAAAGGTAGTGATGCAATGTACATAAAACTGTCACCAATCTATTAACTCTTTCAGTGTCAGTAGTGCTGGATTACATTCCAGGCTCCCTTCACTTCACCCGTGACCACCCACCCCACTCCACATCCTCTGTTTCCTGGCACAGAAAATACCCTTGACCGCTAACAAGCAATTCAATTCAATGCAAAAAACCCAAAAAAACTTTAACCCCTTGGTTGCTTGAGAGATCTCTAGCGATCATTGATGCCCTCCTGTCAGCAGTATCTTCTACAATCACCCTTGAAGAGAGAAACACATGCAGGGAGCATAGCATAATGTTGCTGTATTTCTGTTATTGGTATTAACTCTTTGAGTGCTAGTGGGGTGCATTGCATACCCTTCTGCCACTCAAAGTGTTAAATGCATACAGACCATTCAATGAGGCTACCACTAAGAAAAGTAGAACAGTTCTAGAGCAAACGCACTGCACCAAAAGGGGGACATCTCTGTGAAATTCAAAGGGTTAAACAGGGTCCCCCCCCCTTGAAGAGGTCTGCAATGCATTGCAAAGTTTTATTTGCCCCCATATTGCAGTTAATTTGTGCCCTCAGATTTGATCCAATTACCCAGAGTACGTCACCCTCATAGACTAGAGCAGAGGTTCTCAACTCCTGCCCTCAGGACCCACTAACAGACCAGGATTTAGGGTTTTCTCTGCTAGAACACAAGTGTGGTGATCAGAGGCTCATTCACATTGATTAACTCACCTGTGCTCTAACCAGGAAATCGTGTGATCAGAGGCTCATTCACATTGATTAACTCACCTGTGATCTAACAAGAAAATCATGTGATCAGAGGCTCATTCACATTGATTAACTCACCTGCGCTCTAACAAGGAAATCATGTGATCCATGGCTCATTCACACTGATTAACTCACCTGTGATCTAACAAGGAAATCATGTGATCAGAGGCTCATTCACACTGATTAACTCACCTGTGCTCTAACAAGGAAATCATGTGATCAGAGGCTCATTCACACTGATTAACTCACCTGTGCTCTAACAAGGAAATCATGTGATCAGAGGCTCATTCACACTGATTAACTCACCTGTGCTCTAACAAGGAAATCATGTGATCAGAGGCTCATTCATATTGATTAACTCACCTGTGCTCTAACAAGGAAATCATCAAATGCTGGTCTGTTAGTGGCCACTGAGGGCACGGGCTGAGAACCACTGGTCTAGAGACAGGTAAGAGTTTCATCCTCATATTCATCATAAATAATGATCTCGTTGGTTCATGGATTCATTTGTTTCACCTTTACATACATTACTTTACTAGGACCGTAACACATTTTATTGGCGATATCACCAGTGAGGTTTTTACCTTCTTATTTTAATTCTGTGTTGGATTTGTCAGGTTTAAAATAAATAAAATGAAAACTGGTTTTGAGAGTCCTTTTCCTCTGTGCTTCGTTTGTGGGCTCAGTACATATATTTTAGGAAGTTAATTCAAACAGTATTTTGTTTAATTGTATGTATGGTTTAATTACTAAATAAGATGATCAAACAATGTTAATCATCGTTCTCGCAATGGAAATTAGCATGGTGCTGAGCTGCAATAAACCATACTGAATTGGACATTTATGAGTCATTAGTAGAGAATCTAAGATAGTGGGTGGGTAGCGTGGTGCTCTTAGGCTGTTATTGGGGAAGAATTTCCACCATCGGGAAGCCACTGTCTAACTGAAGATGCTGAAAGTTATAGTCCAATAATAGATAAACATAGAACGTGACGGCAGATAAGACCCATTCAGCACATCTAGTCTGCCCAGTTTTCCTACTGTAAAAGCCTTAAAGGGATAGTAATACTTCAAAATTACTATCCCCCATGTTCTAGCCACTAAAAAACTGAGTTAAATGAGACCAGCGGCATCTTTCAAAGTTCCCTCTCCCCAGACGTCAACATTCTAGCTGACAGCAAGGGAATCCGGTCCCGGGACCGGCGGATGCTCTCCAGCAGAGCCGAGATCGCGTTAATAAAAAAGAAATCCTTAACTTGAAAGGTCTTCTACATCTGCTTTCAAACCAAGCACACATAGAAGACCTTTTTAGTAATGGATTTCTTTTTTATTAGTGCGATCTCTGCTCTGCTGCAGAGCCGACGGCTGATCCCAGGAGAGGATTCCCCTGCTGTCAGCTAGAACGCTGACGTCAGGGGAAAAACCAAAAAGAGGGAAATTTGAAAGCGGATATCTCTCAAACCATAAAGGTTTGAGAGCTGGCGCTGGTCTCATTTAACTCCGTTTTTTAATGGCTACAACATGGGGGATAGTAATTTTGAAGTATTACTATCCCTTTAAACCTTATTTGGTACTTGGTCTTCTCTTATGTTCAGGACAGTCACATGCTTACATTCCCTCACTGTATTAACCTCTACCACTTTTGCTGGTAGGCTATTCCACTAATCTACCACTTTTGCAGGTAGGCTATTGCTGCCGCAAGTTGCCCAACCCTTGCCTAAGGCAAAGACCATTTTTTGTAGGAGTAATACAGTCAATGATCTAAAGGAGCCAGTTGTTTTTAATTGCTATAAATAAATATCCATTGGTTTTGACTGTAAAATCAGAACCAGCTTCAAAACTTTAATGATTCATTAATGTGAGCACCTGTGCCACAGTGACATCGTCATAGTACACATTCACCCAAAATAGTGCTCCCTGTGGTGCTTTCTACATGGACTAATGCAGCATTCACTTTAATGTCAAGATGCAACATGCAGCAACTGTTGATGATTGCCAGGACGTTGCAGCAATGTAAGTTAACTGCAGCCTATGAAACCTACTGAAAATTGTTCAGATGAGTGAAGGAATGAACCAGTCGCTGTCTGTCCCATGTTGGAAGCAACCATTGAAAAAAAAAAAAGAAAATGAGTTGGATCTCGCTCAGTTAAGATTCACCTTTAATTAGGGTTGTTTGCAAACTCAGCATAATGTTTACAGGAGTAGATGCCGTTCCCACAGCACGAAAAAAGCTGTGTAAAAAGCCTGCTGTGGGTACACCAACTACCCCTGTAAACTTTAAAGGGATAGTAATACTTAAAATGTAAAAAAATATATGTTGTAGGGTTATCCCCCTGAGTAAAACAAGGGTACTCCCACTGCTGAAAGATATTTTATTAAAAAATAACAGCTCAAACTTGAATTTTTTAGGTGCAATATCAAAGTGGCCAGAAAATTTACAGTGGCGCTGTTGCTATACCATCCTATGGACAGCTCTGGTCTGTAGACCATAAATCTCCATAGGATGGTGTAGCAACAGCTCCACTGTAAATTTTCAGGTCACTGTGATATTGCACCTAAAAAATTCAAGTTTGAGCTGTTATGATTTTTCAAGTAATATTATCTCTCAGCAGTGGGAGTACCCTTGTTTTATTAGGGGACATAAACCCTACAACATTTTTTTACATTCTAAGTATTACTATCCCTTTAAGCTGAGTTTGCAAACAGACCTAATAATCATATTATTTGGACTTTGGAGAGTGTTATTTCAATTCTGTCAGAGTTGTAGTACAAGAGTAATTCAATGATAAAGTATCCACCTCCCATCCCTTTTACTGATGTAACACTGCTCAGCCAGATCAGAAGGGAGGTGCCCAGGTAGACTGCAGAGAGAGGGACAATCTTCAATTAAGATAAGGGAAAAACCTGAAAAACTTGTCAAGGGGGGCAGGGCTTTCATTGTTCTCATAGGAAGAAGATTGTCCCCTGCTGTTATCTGTCTGGTCTATGGACTGGATTCCACATCTGAGAAGAGATGGCTTACACTAAGTAAAAGGGGCGGGAGGGGAACTTTGCTTGTGAATATCTCTCAAACCATAAAGGTTTGAGAGATAAGACCGTTGCGATCTCTTCCAGTGCCCCATTTGACGTGCCGCCCCACGTGATCAGTCACATGGGATGGCACGTCAAAGTTACCTATGTGGTCCTTAAGGGACGACACGCCCCGGGACCGCTGGTCCTTAAGGGGTTAATAACGAAAAAATGTATCCCCTAAGTGAGAACACATTGTGGTATTTTCAAGTATTGTTTTATATTGAGATTTGGTGAGTACCAAATTTTATGGGGGCATTTCATTACCCCTAATACAGATCTACTCTTAGAATGGTCTGCTCCTTGTCTCTCTTTTCCTTGTCTGCATCTAAATGAAGTATAGTAACATATTTTGGTGTATTTATTAATCCATGTTTAATACACTATCATACCTTTCCATCATTATTTCCGTCTATATTTTTATTGAATTGATCAGTAAATTGAAGCATCTTGCCAATGTACTACTTCCACGTTTGAGAAAAGAATTAACACTCACAAAATCAATAACATGACGGATGAGAAGAGATATCTGTAAGGAAAAAAATCAACTCCTCGCTGACGGCTAAAGTTGACCGAAACAACAGAATGACATGCGACTTTATCTGTCTTACATTAATTTCTGGATGATTGTCAACATCCCTGTTCATTTCAAAGGACTTTCTAACATGACTATTTGAAATGGCTTAGAGATAGGCATTAAAATACTGTTAATGTGACACCATCACCTAAAAACAAATATGGTGAATTTGATACAGCTTTGGAAATCACCCATATTTTGTATTGGTCATTTGTGTATATAGACAACTCTGTTTTATTTATTTAGACATATAGATAATGCTAATTAAGGCATGCCATCAAGGTAAGGCCTGTCTTAGACGTCCCCCAGTCACTGCCGCTTAAGCAGTGTGAGTGAGTGGGGGAGGTAATGTAAGGATGTCATGGATCCAACATGCGAAAACGACAGATGACATGCCGGACCATCATGGAATTCAGAGTGGGGAGGTAATGTAGGGATAAGACAGGAAGTCAGTGCTAGGGGAGGTGGGTAATACATTGCTGAGCAGTGTCAGTGAGTGGGGAGGTAATGTAGGGATAAGACAGGAAGTCAGTGCTAGGGGAGGTGGGTAATGCATTGCTGAGCAGTGTCAGTGAGTGGGGAGGTAATGTAGGGATAAGACAGGAAGTCAGTGCTAGGGGAGGTGGGTAATGCATTGCTGAGCAGTGTCAGTGAGTGGGGAGGTAATGTAGGGATAAGACAGGAAGTCAGTGCTAGGGGAGGTGGGTAATGCATTGCTGAGCAGTGTCAGTGAGTGGGGAGGTAATGTAGGGATAAGACAGGAAGTCATTGCTAGGGGAGGTGGGTAATGCATTGCTGAGCAGTGTCAGTGAGTGGGGGTGGTAATGTAGGGATAAGACAGGAAGTCAGTGATAGGGAAGTGGGTAATGCATTGCTGAGCAGTGTCAGTGAGTGGGGAGGTAATGTAGGGATAAGACAGGAAGTCAGTGCTAGGGAGGTGGGTAATGTATTACTGAGCAGTGTCAGTGAGTGGGGAGGTAATGTAGGGATAAGACAGGAAGTCAGTGCTAGGGGAGGTGGGTAATGCATTGCTGAGCAGTGTCAGTGAGTGGGGGAGGTAATGTAGGGATAAGACAGGAAGTCAGTGCTAGGGGAGGTGGGTAATGCATTGCTGAGCAGTGTCAGTGAGTGGGGAGGTAATGTAGGGATAAGACAGGAAGTCAGTGCTAGGGGAGGTGGGTAATGCATTGCTGAGCAGTGTCAGTGAGTAGGGGTGGTAATGTAGGGATAAGACAGGAAGTCAGTGCTAGGGAGGTGGGTAATGTATTACTGAGCAGTGTCAGTGAGTGGGGAGGTAATGTAGGGATAAGACAAGAAGTCAGTGCTAGGGGAGGTGGGTAATACATTGCTGAGCAGTGTCAGTGAGTGGGAAGATAATGTAGGGATAATACAGGAAGTCAGTGCTAGGGGAAGTAGGTAATGCATTGCTGAGCAGTGTCAGTGAGTGGTGGAGGTAATGCAGGGATAAGACAGGAAGTCAGTGCTAGGGGAGGTGGGTAATATATTACTGAGCAGTGTCAGTGAGTAGGGAGGTAATGTAGTGATAAGACAGGAAGTCAGTGCTAGGGGAAGTGGGTAATATATTACTGAGCAGTGTCAGTGAGTGTGGAGGTAATGTAGGAATAAGACAGGAAGTCAGTGCTAGGGGAGGTTGGTAATGTATTGCTGAGCAGTGTCAGTGAGTGGGAAGATAATGTAGGGATAATACAGGAAGTCAGTGCTAGGGGAGGTGGGTAATGCATTGCTGAGTAGTGTCAGTGAGTGGGGAAGTAATGTAGGGATAAAACTGGAAGTCAATGCTAGGGGAGGTGGGTAATGCATTGCTGAGAAGTGTCAGTGAGTGGGGGTGGTAATGTAGGGATAAGACAGGAAGTCAGTGTTAGGGGTGGTGGGTAATGCATTGCTGAGCAGTGTCAGTGAGTGTGGAGGTAATGTAGGTATAAGACAGGAAGTCAGTGCTAGGGGAGGTAGGTAATGCATTACTGAGCAGTGTCAGTGAGTGGGGGGGTAATGTAGGGATAAGACAGGAAGTCGGTGCTAGGGGAGGTGGGTAATGCATTACTGAGCAGTATCAGTGAGTGGGGGGGTAATGTAGGGATAAGACAGGAAGTCAGTGCTAGAGGAGGCGGCAATGCATTGCTGAGCAGTGTCAGTGAGAGGGGAGGTAATGTAGGGATAAGAGAGGAAGTCAGTGCTAGGGGAGGTGGGTTATACATTACTGAGCAGTGTTAGGGAGTGGGGAGGTGATGTAGGGATAAGAGAGGAAGTCAGTACTAGAGGAGATGGTTAATGCATTGCTGATCAGTGTCAGTGAGTGGGGAGGTAATGTAGGGATAAGACAGGAAGTCAGTGCTAGGGGAGGTGGGTAATGTATTACTGAGCAGTGTCAGTGAGTGGGGAGGTAATGTAGAGATAAGACAGGAAGTCAGTGCTAGGGGAGGTGGGTAATGCATTGCTGAGTAGTGTCAGTGAGAGGGGAGGTAATGTAGGGATAAAACTGGAAGTCAATGCTAGGGGAGGTGGGTTATACATTACTGAGCAGTGTTAGGGAGTGGGGAGGTGATGTAGGGATAAGAGAGGAAGTCAGTACTAGAGGAGATGGTTAATGCATTGCTGATCAGTGTCAGTGAGTGGGGAGGTAATGTAGGGATAAGACAGGAAGTCAGTGCTAGGGGAGGTGGGTAATGCATTGCTGAGCAGTGTCAGTGAGAGGGGAGGTAATGTAGGGATAAAACTGGAAGTCAATGCTAGGGGAGGTGGGTAATGCATTGCTGAGCAGTGTCAGTGAGTGGGGAGGTAATGTAGGGATAAGACAAGAAGTCGGTTCTAGTGGAAGTGGTAATGTATTGCTGAGCAGTGTCAGTGAGGTGGGAGGTAATGTAGGGATAAAACTGGAAGTCAGTGCTAGGGGAGGTGGGTAATGCATTACTGAGTAGTGTCAGTGAGTGGGGGAGGTGATGTAGGGATAAGACAGGAAGTCAGTGCTAGGGGAGGTGGGTAATGTTTTGCTGAGCAGTGTCAGTGAGGTGGGAGGTAATGTAGGGATAAAACTGGAAGTTAGTGCTAGGGGAGGTGGGTAATGTATTACTGAGCAGTGTCAGTGAGTGGGGAGGTAATGTAGGGATAAGGCAGAACATCAGTGCTAGGGGAGGTGGGTAATGTATTGCTGAGCAGTGTCAGTGAGTGGGGAGGTAATGTAGGGATAAGACAGGAAGTCAGTGCTAGGGGAGGTGGGTAATGCATTACTGAGCAGTGTCAGTGAGTGGGGGAGGTAATGTAGGGATAAGACAGGAAGTCAGTACTAGGGGAGGTGGGTAATGCATTACTGAGCAGTGTCAGTGCGGTGGGAGAGGTAATGTAGGGATAAGACAGGAAGTCAGTATTAGGGGAGGTGGGCAATGCATTGCTGAGCAGTGTCAGTGAGTGGGGAGGTAATGTAGGGATAAGACAGGAAGTCAGTATTAGGGGAGGTGGGCAATGCATTGCTGAGCAGTGTCAGTGAGAGGAGAGGGAATGTAGGGATAAGACAGGAAGTCAGTACTAGAGGAGGTGGGTAATGTATTGCTGAACAGTGTCAGTGAGTGGGGAGGTAATGTAGGGATAAGACAGGAAGTCAGTGCTAGGGGAGGTGGGTAATGTATTGCTGAGCAGTGTCAGTGAGTGGGGTAGGTAATGTAGGGATAAGACAGGAAGTCAGTGCTAGGGGAGGTGGGTAATGCATTGCTAAGCAGTGTCAGTGAGTGTGGAGGTAATGTAGGGATAAGACAGGAAGTCAGTACTAGGAGAGGTGGGTAATGTATTACTGAGCAGTGTCAGTGAGTGGGGAGGTAATGTAGGGATAAGACAGGAAGTCAGTACTAGGAGAGGTGGGTAATGCATTGCTGAACAGTGTCAGTGAGGTGGGAGGTAATGTAGGGATAAGACAGGAAGTCAGTACTAGAGGAGGTGGGTAATGCATTACTGAGCAGTGTCAGTGAGTGGGGGAGGTAATGTCGGGATAAGACAGGAAGTCAGTGCTAGGGGAGGTGGGTAATGTATTGCTGAGCAGTGTCAGTGAGGTGGGAGGTAATGTAGGGATAAAACTGAAAGTCAATGCTAGTGGAATTGGGTAATGAATTACTGAGCAGTTTCAGTGAGTGGGGGAGGTAATGTAGGGATAAGACAGGAAGTCAGTACTAGGGGAGGTGGGTAATGTATTGCTGAGCAGTGTCAGTGAGGTGGGAGGTAATGTAGGGATAAGACAGGAAGTCAGTACTAGGAGAGGTGGGTAATGTATTACTGAGCAGTGTCAGTGAGTGGGGAGGTAATGTAGGGATAAGACAGGAAGTCAGTACTAGGAGAGGTGGGTAATGTATTACTGAGCAGTGTCAGTGAGTGGGGAGGTAATGTAGGAATAAGACAGGAAGTCAGTGCTAGGGGACGTGGGTAATTCATTTCTGAGTAGTGTCAGTGAGTAGGGGAGGTAATGTAGGGATAAGACAGGAAGTCAGTGCTAGGGGACGTGGGTAATGTATTGCTGAGCAGTGTCAGTGAGTGGGGAGGTAATGTACAGATAAGACAGGAAGTCAGTGCTAGGGGAGGTGGGTAATGTATTGCTGAGCAGTGTCAGTAGTTGGCGGAGGCATTTTAAGTATAAGACTGCAAGAGCCTATATGGGATGCATTAATTACCATCATTTATACATCTAAATAATTCATAAAGTAGCTCACTAACTGCCAATATAGTATATAAGGATATTAAAACGCTTTCTAAATCACCGGTTATTTTCACCCTTTATCCAGTGGATCTCACTTTTTTCACAATGTGTTGAAGACCTTTACACTCAGTTATAGCAACAAATGCTGCCAAAGATTTTCTTATACTTGATTAAGCAACAATAACCTGCCTATTAGAGTCAGTTTATTATAGTGGTATGCTGAGATCCCCCCTCCCCGTGAAATAGCAGGCATACACTTTGTAATGTTATATTCAATTAAATTGGAAGTCATTGTCTATAAAAGTCACCGGCCAGACATCTTTAGGGAAAGGGGGTTTGAATGCCAAAGACCTAACGAAAGAGGCAATTGTTAAAACTAACAAGTAATTTATGTCCCTCACTTGTGGGAGAATAAGCAGACTGTAATATTTTTAGCTCCTTTAAGTTTCATTATTATTTTATGAGACAATCCTTATTGCACAAAAAGGTTAGTGTCAAGGGACCGTGCTAGTTGAAAGAGTAACTGCTTCAACTAACTCATAAGAAAATGGCAAAAATACTTTTTTTGCCATCCGTTGCATAAATGAAAGAAACTTGTCATTTCAACTTCACAAAACAGCACTGAAGATGAAATGCACAACTCCATTGGGACAGCCATTTTTTCTGTTATTACAGAAGAAAATTAGAACCATAAAAATGTCCAATTTAGAAAAAAAGCTGCTAGTTTAGTGTCATTTGCATAAAAGCTCTTACATACAAATTGTTATAAAGACAAATGTGCCGCGCTCTTAAAGGAAATTGCTTATATCTTAGGTGCTTTGCTTGAAACAACATAAAGGGCTCTTTAACGTGAAATCCATTCTCGGGTAAATAAGGCTGAAAAAGAATTTTCACCTATTTGTAAGTCTGTGAGCAGTTTTTTTTTTAAATATAATATCTTGTAGAAATTGTATTTTTTTTCTTCTGTATTTTGATGCCCTGGAACCTTCTGTAACAAACCTGGCTTGCTTTATCTTGCTCCATATTCAGTGTCATCATTAACAAGACTGGGCTTCCAAAGACTCAAGTGGACTCATTTTTCATAAGGAATCTGTGCATTTCCATGAATCTGATACAATGCAGGAGTGTACATGTGGTGGAGTCATGACTTCACTGTGGCTTCAATTCATTCTATGGCATTCAGTTCCTCGTCTGTAGCTAACCTACTCTAATGATCCTCTGTGAATCCCTTCAGGGGAATGTTCGACTGTAGCATTATCCTTTCTAGTATAGAGCCATGATCACATGTAGAACTGGGTCTTGTCACTAACAATGCAATCTTTTATATGAAGATTAGAGAATTAGAGGGGTCATTTTTACTAGGCGAAACTTCTTCTATTCTATAGAATATCATTAGCTGTTTGAGGGTTCGGAGGGATGTTCCCAAGCTGTGGTACTGTAGACTATTATGATAACTGGAGAATTCACCGCACTAGAGAAGTTATCTCCTCTTCATGTACCCAATATTCTATAGCAATAGCTCTCCAATAGAATAACATAGGAACTGGAGCGTTTATCTCACTGGAGAAGTTATCTCCTCTTTATCACACCTTAGTACATCTCCCCTGTAGTCTATAACTAAATCTCTCCAATAGAATAACATAGGAACTGGAGAGTTTATCTCACTGGAGAAGTTATCTCCTCTTTATCACACCTTAGTACATCTCCCCCTGTAGTCTATAACTAAATCTCTCCAATAGAATAACATAGGAACTGGAGCGTTTATCTCACTGGAGAAGTTATCTCCTCTTTATCACACCTTAGTACATCTCCCCTGTAGTCTATAACTAAAGCTCTCCAATAGAATAACATAGGAACTGGAGAGTTTATCTCACTGGAGAAGTTATCTCCTCTTTATCACACCTTAGTACATCTCCCCTGTAGTCTATAACTAAATCTCTCCAATAGAATAACATAGGAACTGGAGAGTTTATCTCACTGGAGAAGTTATCTCCTCTTTATCACACCTTAGTACATCTCCCCCTGTAGTCTATAACTAAATCTCTCCCATAGAATAACATAGGAACTGGAGAGTTTATCTCACTGGAGAAGTTATCTTTTTATCACACCTTAGTACATCTCCCCTGTAGTCTATAACTAAATCTCTCCCATAGAATAACATAGGAACTGGAGAGTTTATCTCACTGGAGAAGTTATCTCCTCTTTATCACACCTTAGTACATCTCCCTGTAGTCTATAAATAAATCTCTCCCATACAATAACATAGGAACTGGAGGGGAGATGTTATTTCCTCTTTATCACACCTTAGTACATCTCCCCTGTAGTCTATAACTAAATCTCTCCCATAGAATAACATAGGAACTGGAGGGGAGAAGTTATCAACTCTTTATCACACCCTAGTACATCTCCCCTGTAGTCTATAACTAAATCTCTCCCATAGAATAACATAGGAACTGGAGAGTTTATCTCACTGGAGAAGTTATCTCCTCTTTATCACACCTTAGTACATCTCCCCTGTAGTCTATAACTAAAGCTCTCCCATAGAATAACATAGGAACTGGAGAGTTTATCTCACTGGAGAAGTTATCTCCTCGTTATCACACCTTAGTACATCTCCCCTGCAGTCTATAACTAAATCTCTCCCATAGAATAACATAGGGACTGGAGAGTTTATCTCACTGGAGAAGTTATCTCCTCTTTATCACACCTTAGTACATCTCCCCTGTAGTCTATAACTAAAGATCTCCCATATAATAACATATGAACTGGAGAGTTTATCTCACTGGAGAAGTTATCTCCTCTTTATCACACCCTAGTACATCTCCCCTGTAGTCTATAACTAAATCTCTCCCATAGAATAACATAGGAACTGGAGAGTTTATCTCACTGGAGAAGTTATTTCCTCTTTATCACACCTTAGTACATCTCCCCTGTACTCTATAACTAAATCTCTCCCATAGAATAGCATAGGAACTGGAGAGTTTATCTCCCTGGAGAAGTTATCTCCTCTTTATCACACCTTAGTACATCTCCCCTGTAGTCTATAACTAAATCTCTCCCATAGAATAACATAGGGACTGGAGAGTTTATCACTTTATTTGTCTCCTCTTTATCACACCTTAGTACATCTCTCTCTGCTGACTTAATAAGAAAACTAAACTCACAGAATAATTTCCCTTCTCCCTACTTAGCACAAACAAAACAACATTGAGGTGCTTTATCTGGAAGTTATATTACACTGAAAACGCTTTGATGAGTGAGCTGAACGTGATTCAGTCTGTGGATCGATTCTACCAGGTTATTTAACTCATTGAATGCTAGAGAGGTCTCAAATGCATTGCTATGAAACCATTCAATGGGTTAAAGATTTCCGTTATGTGCAAGATGAGTAGTTCAGATTTTTGACACCCAGAAATGTATGACCAAAGAAAGCCTTTTTTAAATTATTTTTTATAATATGAAAAAAATTGAATTGCAAGTATTTAGTTCCAGAATACAGTAACCTTCACGGCCAAACAGGTAACTGTCAGTACTTTTCATCTCTGGGTCCTTGTGGTATTTTTTCTTGTGTAGTTATTTTGCTGTCTGTTCAGTAGCTCAATCTGCATATATTATTAGCCTGAAATCCCAGACTACTACCTCAGTCTGTATCAGCTAATAGTACAACCACATGCCGAGCCCAGCGCGGGGGACCAGGCTCAGGTTAACAAGGAATCCAGTATCCAATGGCTCGGGGACCTGGCTGGAAGAAAACCCACTTGGAAGTGTGGGATTGGGATGATTGTGCTCACATTTGCATGAAACAAGTGATACTCTTAGTCTCCGTAGTTCAGGCAGATAAATTAAAAAGATAAACATTTTCGTCAATGCGCTAAGATGATTTTAAAAGCTGTCTGTATTGTGTACCATTAGCATTAATTATTTTCCTTACAAAGAGAGAAGTAATAGTACTCTCAGATGGGCTGTAATGAATTAACCTCATGTGTGCTTGTTTCCAGGAGATAACATTGGGTGTGTAATTTTCCATTGCATTCTAATATTATGTATTCACGGTAAAGAGGATAATTATTACAATGAATTAGGACCAATCTGATATGGATTCATGCTAATATATCTGCATATATATTAACCCCTGATGGACAAGAAGGTTGTGCAATGCATCCTATTTTTCTTACTAAATCTTGAGTGTTTCTTTAAACACATCACTCTTTGTCCTCTCTGTCATCTTAATGCAGTTCACTTTTAAAAGGTCGCACGCAAAAAAGCGTGCGGCCACTTCACTCACTCACTATGTCACCTGGTTAAAATGGTGACATGAGAATCTTGCACTCCATGACAGAGCAAGATTGTCATGTCGCTGGGTCTCCCTATATCTGCTTAATAATAACTCAATGCTGGCACTGCGGGAGTTAAGACATGGGAACATGTTAAGACATAGTAAGCCGCTGCGGCCTCTCACTCCCCTTCTCTGCATGCAGAATGACAGGGAGGAGCGGAGCACACAGAAATCGGGAGTGAGAGGCCGCAGCGGCTTACTAGTAAGTGAGTTCAGCTTCCTAACCAGGAAATCATGAGTGCAAACAAAAATAGGTTCCCCCAGTCATCTGAAAAACAGGGCAAAAATACATCTTAAAATCCTTCACATTATGGGAACTCTCCTAATTGCCAGATGGAAATATTACAAGTTTGTCTCTCATACTAAAGGCCATGATCATAAAGAGGAGGAATTCTGGAGAAAACCAACAGAACCAAGTTAAAGTGATAGTAACACTTAATATGCAATTAAATATATAAACATCCACAAGATGGACTAACATCAGCGCCATTATAAAAATGCAGGCCATTGAGACACCTAAAACATTCAAGTATGAGCTGGAATGACTTTTGAATAAAACACAAGTCGGCAATGGGAGTTCCCTTCCTTAATCCTTTGAGTCCCAAGGGGTAAGCAACGCATTGCATTGCAATGCGTTGCGTACCCCTCTGGCACTCAAAGGGTTAACTCAGGACAATATATGTATTTTTTGCCTATTAAGTGTTAATATCCCTTTAAATTAAAACCACTTGTGTTTTTAACCGTTGGAATGCTAAACAGGCTCCAACACTGCTATGTAATGCATTGGAGACCTCACTAGCAGTAGTAGCAGTCAAGGGGTTAAAATATCCACTTAACACTGTGAGTGCCAGAGAGTTATCAAAGATGTCGCATTGCAAAGCACTGGATACCTCTCTGGCACTAAAGGGTTAAATCAGTGCTAATACGTATTTTTTTCTAATAGTGCAAATAGAATTTCTCCTGTTTACCTCTGTGCATATGGTCAGTGATGATACAATTCATGTAACAATGATCATCAAAGATTTCCACCTGATCGTAACAATGGAAAAAAAAATACTAAGACAGAGGATGATGTTATTTGTAGTCCAATAACGGCTTATTGCGCTCCCCATGCTATAGATTCAGATTAAATGTCCCCTGTGCCAACACAGTAGGTAGAAATGGGTTCACAATTCTGAGGTTTAATTCTGTATTAATGCATTATTACAAAAATAACCATGTCCATAACAAGGAGATTTCAAGATGAGGATCTGCAAAACACTTCATGTCATCTCCTAGTATTTATTAGACGAACCGGAGGCATTTAGATCATTTAATTGAACTGAAGAGGTTACTGATTAGTAGTTTGTCAGTTTCCCTGTTCCTCATTAATGGTCAGACTACGCCAGATCTTAGAAACGAGTAGGCACTAGGAAACAGCATGCAGTTCCTAGGGTATAAATAAAAACATATTACTTATTCATAATCTTGATAAAATCAAACAGGACACCAGACTTCTACAACTTACATATCTCAGGTATATAGAGTACATGCCAGTGGTACCGGTCCACGCGTTTCGCATTATGCACGCTTAATCAGGACCATCATGCACAACGTTCCTACTCTTGGAACAGGGTGCTGTTTGCTAGTGCAGGCTCATTTCTAAGATATCGTATCACTGTGGCCAGAGGGGGCCTTGGCTTTGCACAGTATCACCAAAGGTTGGAGAGTTGTGGAGCCTGGGAGCGTGGACAGTTCCAACCAGGGGTGAATTCAAATGCAGGTGCTAATTTTATCTCTGTTTTTAGCTCCAGGTTTCCCCATAGTCTTCAACAGGAAATTTTTTGATAAAACGGGAGGTAACATTTATCTCCTGCATTTGAATCCAGCCCCAGGTGTCCTGGGAGCCGCTGAACTTAAGTACTCAGACTACACCAGATCCAGGCCAGTCTCAGACCTCCGGTCAGCAATAGTGGACCTTCTGTATCAGGGCGACGTGGTGCAATTCTGGGCAGAGCAACTGCGACAGAGCGATTAACAGAAGATTCCCACTGATTGAAATAGGACATATCAGGAGTTTATTTCTTTTCTAGTGAAGGAAACCATCTCCTGATAGCCGGGTGGTAAGTCATTGTTTTTATGTAGTGACAGTAATAAGGAGCAGGGTGACGATGAGATTGTATTCATTTGTAATAGTTTCTCCCTTGTAAAGGTTGATCTTCACTATTTTCTAATAGCTGTCATTAAGAACTTGATAAGACAGAAGTTTACACCTTAACAGCTACTAATGTCTATTCTGTGAAGCAATATCTTACGTGCAAAAATGCTCATAATCTCCTCTCTGTATGTTTTATTCTTTCCTGCAAATCTAAAGAAAAAACATTTAATTCAATGGAAAATTTGTGCATTTTTTATTTGTCCTACATAGTTCAACTGGTTTGGCCAGAATTGCTCCAGTTTACCTGTCTACACAAGGCGAGTGTTAGATCTCAGTCATACACTTTATATACTGAAATAAGTATATCTTGATATATATTTAGGTATAGATCTATAGATATATGGTATTGGCTGCACTCACTGTTAGTCCGGATGGGAAATCAGATTTACACAGTCAGAAGGTGGAAGTGCACACAAGGGACTTGTTTTGCAGTGAAAACACAGGTGCTTTTATTAAACAACTTTTTGGCCGTCTCCCGTGGCCTTTATCAAGGTTACGTCATTTTGGAACATATAAGACCTAAAATACCCTGATTTAAAATTGACGCCAAGAAACAGCGCGAAACGAAACATAACAGAGACTGACCCTAACCTGATAGATGCACCCCCAAACCTAACAGAAACGCTAATGTAACTTAACAGATATTAATACCCTCTCCCAAACCTAACCTAACAGATAGTAACACCCCCAAACCTAACAGACACAGCCCCCAAATCTAACAGATAATAACACCCCCATACCTAACAGACACAGCCCCCAAATCTAACAGATAATAACACCCCCATACCTAACAGACACAATCCCCAAATCTAACAGATACTGACCTTAATCTAACTCAACAGACAGTAACACCCCCAAACCTAACAGACACAGCCCCCAAATCTAACAGATACTGACTAGTGTTGAGCGAGCACCCCGATGCTCGGGTGCTCTGACCAAGCACCCCCTGAGGCTCGAGTGCTCGGCCGAGCACCCGAGCCCCATTGAATACAATGGGGCGACACGAGCATTACACCAGGCACCCCCTGCTCTGATGAGGGGAGGGTGCTTGGTCAATGCCCCCCTTCATCTCCGCAATGTCCCCCTTCATCTCCGCAATGTCCCCCTTCATCTCCTCTATGCCCCTCTTCCACAATGTCCCCCTTCATCTCCGCTATGCCCCTCTTCCACAATGTCCCCCTTCATCTCCTCTATGGCATAGAGGAGATGAAGGGGGACATTGTGGAAGAGGGGCATAGCGGAGATGAAGGGGGACATTGTGGAAGAGGGGCATAGAGGAGATGAAGGGGGACATTGTGGAAGAGGGGCATAGCGGAGATGAAGGGGGACATTGTGGAAGAGGGGCATAGAGTCTATGCCCCTCTTCCGCAATGTCCCCCTTCATCTCCGCTATGCCCCTCTTCCACAATGTCCCCCTTCATCTCCGCAATGCCCCCTTCATCTCCGCAATGCCCCCGTACCTCCAGTCCCTGGTGGTCCAGCAGAGCGTCTTCTGATCTGTGCCTCCTCCGGCACAGATCCCCGCCACCCGAACATGGCGGGCGAGCACATGGCGGTACTCGACGAGTACCGCCATGTGCCGAGCAGAGCGATGCTCGAGCCGATCCGAGCATCGGCCGAGCACGCTCACTCAACACTAATACTGACCTTAATCTAACTCAGTAGACAGTAACACCCCCAAACCTAACAGATACAGCCCCCAAATCTAACAGATAGTAACACCGTCCAAACCTAACAAATGAAATAGAGATTAGAGCGATCAGTGATGTGACAAATATTCATGAATATCACATCACTGATCGCTCTAATCTCTATTTTGTTTGTTAGGTTTGGACGGTGTTGCAATCTGTTAGATTTGGGGGTGTTATCTGTTAGGTTTGGAAGGTGTTACTGTCTGTTAGATTGGGGGCTGTGTCTGTTAGGTTTGGGGGTGTTATCTGTCAGGTTAGATTAAGGTCAGTATCTGTTAGATTTGGGGGCTGTGTCTGTTAGGTTTGGGGGTGTTACTGTCTGTTGAGTTAGATTAAGGTCAGTATCTGTTAGATGTGGGGGCTGTGTCTGTTAGGTTTGGGGGTGTTACTGTCTGTTGAGTTAGATTAAGGTCAGTATCTGTTAGATTTGGGGGCTGTGTCTGTTAGGTTTGGAAGGTGTTACTGTCTGTTAGATTGGGGGCTGTGTCTGTTAGGTTTGGGGGTGTTATCTGTCAGGTTAGATTAAGGTCAGTATCTGTTAGATTTGGGGGCTGTGTCTGTTAGGTTTGGGGGTGTTACTGTCTGTTGAGTTAGATTAAGGTCAGTATCTGTTAGATTTGGGGGCTGTGTCTGTTAGGTTTGGGGGTGTTACTGTCTGTTGAGTTAGATTAAGGTCAGTATCTGTTAGATGTGGGGGCTGTGTCTGATAGGTTTGGGGGTGTTACTGTCTGTTGAGTTAGATTAAGGTCAGTATCTGTTAGATGTGGGGGCTGTGTCTGATAGGTTTGGGGGTGTTACTGTCTGTTGAGTTAGATTAAGGTCAGTATCTGTTAGATGTGGGGGCTGTGTCTGATAGGTTAGTGTCTGTTAGGTTACAGTCATTCTCTGTTAGGTTTGGGGGGGATGTTACTATCTGTTAGGTTAGGGTCAGTTCTAGGTTTGGGGCTGTATCTGCTAGGTAAGGGCCAGTCTCTAGAATCCGTTAGTTTACGGTAGGGCTCAAAATTTCCACTCGCCCCCTCGCATTTGGCGAGGAGAAATTGAATGAGGGTGAGTGGAAATTGAAGCCCTGCATGAAAATGGCGGCCTTTCTCTACTACACCACCGCGAGGGAAGGAAGCAGCAGGGGATTGGATTAGTCCACGGGGCAGATGCGCTTTCTCTCCCTGCAATAATGTAAAATGAATTCTTCCTCCACTCGCTGAGTGCTGTAGGTACAGGGTGAGTTGCACTCGCTGAGTGCTGTAGGTACAGGGTGAGTTGCACTCGCTGAGTGCTGTAGGTACAGGGTGAGTTGCACTCGCTGAGTGCTGTAGGTACAGGGTGAGTTGCACTCGCTGAGTGCTGTAGGTACAGGGTGAGTTGCACTTGCTGAGTGCTGTAGGTACAGGGTGAGTTGCACTCGCTGAGTGCTGTAGGTACAGGGTGAGTTGCACTCACTGAGTGCTGTAGGTACAGGTTGAGTTGCACTCACTGAGTGCTGTAGGTACAGGGTGAGTTGCACTCGCTGAGTGCTGTAGGTACAGGGTGAGTTGCACTCGCTGAGTGCTGTAGGTACAGGGTGAGTTGCACTTGCTGAGTGCTGTAGGTACAGGTTGAGTTGCACTCACTGAGTGCTGTAGGTACAGGGTGAGTTGCACTTGCTGAGTGCTGTAGGTACAGGGTGAGTTGCACTCGCTGAGTGCTGTAGGTACAGGGTGAGTTGCACTTGCTGAGTGCTGTAGGTACAGGGTGAGTTGCACTTGCTGAGTGCTGTAGGTACAGGGTGAGTTGCACTCGCTGAGTGCTGTAGGTACAGGGTGAGTTGCACTTGCTGAGTGCTGTAGGTACAGGGTGAGTTGCACTCGCTGAGTGCTGTAGGTACAGGGTGAGTTGCACTCACTGAGTGCTGTAGGTGAAGAGGCCGCCTTCCACTATACATCTGAATTACATCATTCTACAGAGAACGAAGCTCCTCACATACTCTGAATTACATGCAGCAGAGGCAATGTCAATGCTGTCAGAAAGACATGCACAGAAAATCATTACTTAACCCTTTATGTACCCCTCTGGCACTCAGAGGGTTAAGTAATGATTTTCTGTGCATGCCTTTCTGACAGCATTGACATTGCCTCTGCTGCATGTAATTCAGAGTATGTGAGGAGCTCCGTTCTCTGTAGAATGATGTAATTCAGATGACTATAGGAAGGCGGCCTCTTCACTGCGTTACAAACAGTTGTCTTTCACAGAGATCATCTATATCAAGAATAACATCGCACAACAGCATATTTGGCTTAAAGGGATAGTAATACTTCGTTTTATCTTTATTTTATTTTGTAGGCATTAAAAAAACATGAAGAATGATATAAGTCTTATCTCTCAGACCTTTATGGTTTGAGAGATATTCACAAGCAAAGTTTCCCCTCCCGCCCCTTTTACCTAGTGTAAGCCATCTCTTCTCAGATGTGGAATCCAGTCCATAGACCAGACAGATAACAGAAGGGGACAATCTTCTTCCTATGAGAACAATGAAAGCCCTGCCCCCCTTTTACCTAGTGTAAGCCATCTCTTCTCAGATGTGGAATCCAGTCCATAGACCAGACAGATAACAGCAGGGGACAATCTTCTTCCTATGAGAACAATGAAAGCCCTGTCCCCCTTGACAAGTTTTTCAGGTTTTTCCCTTATCATAATTGAAGATTGTCCCTCTCTGCAGTCTACCTGGGCACCTCCCTTCTGATCTGGCTGAACAGTGTTACATCAGTAAAAGGGGTGGGAGGGGGATACTTTGCCATTGAATTACTCTTGTACTACAACTCTGACAGAACTGAGATAACACTCTCCAAAGTCCAAATACTATGATGATTAATTAAAGCTGCTTTTATTATGAAACATTACTGTCCCTTTAACCTGTGATATTACATTTGAATTACACTGACCGCAACGTTGCTGAGCGCTGCTCCGGGGAGAGAGGCTGGAGTAACATTGCGATCAAGGTGAGGGAAATGTAATATCACAGGTTAAGCCAAATATGTTGTTGTGCTTCACTAGTTTTAGGTGTCTGCACACGAGACTCAGGTATGGACATTGGTCTGTTCCATTTATCCAGTGAATGTGCTTGGGCTTCAACAATTAATTGTGATTAAAGGCAATGATATAGAACTTAGGGGTAAGTTATATCTCAGTGTGAAGATACAGGTATGTACGCAGTGGTTGCTTGTGGTTGCACCACCAGAAGTAGAACATTGTGGTGAGATGCCATCACTATAATCCCCAACATTCACTGAGATTTGATATAGGACTTTTTATCTCTCTGTTGTATCCAAATTATGGATGCACAATTAGGATGACATATAATAATAACTAATCCAAACACTCATCATGTCCCGTCCTGACTACTGTAACTCTTTACTAACTGGCCTTCCTCTCACCTGACTAACCCCGCTACAGTCCATAATGAACTCTGCTGCAAGACTAATCTACCTCACTCATCGCTTCTCTAACACCAATCCCCTCTGTCAGTCCTACACTGGATCCCATTAGCATACAGAGTAAAATTCAAAATTCTGGTGCTAACTTATAGAGCCCTCACTAACACTGCACCCCCCTATATTTCATCTCTCATTTCCAAATATACTCTTGCCCGCCATCTTCGCTCTGCACACAACCTTCTGCTCTCCACAGCTCTTATCACATCCTCCCACTCCCGCCTACAGGACTTCTCCCACTCCCGCCTGCAGGACTTCTCCCACTCCTGCCTACAGGACTTCTCCCGTGCTGCACCTGAGCTGTGGAATTCCCTCCCCCGCCCCATCAGACTGTCCTCCAGCCTTCAAATCTTCAGACGCTCCCTGAAGACTCACCTCTTCAGGGAAGCCTATCAATTGCCTCCATAAACATCATCACCAAGATTCACCCCTTGCACGGACTACTGCACTCAACGGCACTTCTCACTCCCACCCACTGACTGGCAGCTCATGTGGAAGGAGGCACTTAAACGCAATAGCACTTACTCCTGTGTCAAACCTACCTTCCTCTAGACTGTAAGCTGTCACCAGCAGGGGGCACCCTGATCCTCCTGTTCTCCACATCTGATAGTACTATTTAATACCTCTGTATGTCTATTCCCAATTGTACAGCGCTGCGGAATTAGTTGGCGCTATATAAATAAAGAATAATAATAATAATAATACAGTTGTGATATAGTGTATTTTATTTTGAGTATTTATTTATATTTACCATTGGAAGTGCAGGATTTGTTTAATGTTTTAAATCACCCTTACATATGATTTAGGGACACCTGAGGCCATCTATTTGTTGTGATTTTAGGTGCACATTAAAGGTTAAGTTGTACTAGGACATTGGGTTATAGTTAGGGCTGCTGAACCCAGAACTCATCTACCCTCTGTATGGTTATTATAGAACTACATATGACCCGTAAATGGGCAGCCTACAATGCACTGATACAGGGTGGGATGGCACGCAGACATAACCCATACTACGGGTAACATACTAATCTAAAGGCACGTATGACATATGTAGGCACTCCTGCACTGACAGACTCGTAATACAGTGATACCAGGGAGATTTAGTGACTAACTAAAGTCTCACAATACAGAGGTACATGGTAGACATACTGGCACTTTTACAGGGACAGTCTGACAATACAAATGTCCTCCACTGACACACTGGTACTCTTACTGAGACAGTCTCACAATACAGAGGTACATGGCTGGCTTGTAAGCACTTCCACAGAGCCAGTCTTACAGACAACACGGTAAGAATATTGCCAGTCTTACTGCAGGACAAAACCCTACACCATACTTAAGTTCTGTGCATATCATTACCAATATAGGAAGGCCGTCTACTAATACAGAGGCACGGGCTGTGTATATAGATACTTACACAACCAGTTTCTAATAAGGCTGTCCAGGTAATATATGGAAATACTCACTTCTAAACAGCACCATAAAAAATGTGCATACATATTAAGAGTAAAATAGTGGGAATATTTTTGTTCATTTTATTTTGAATAAAACATAGAACAACAGTGTCATTTCATCAAAGAGAACATGAGATAGGTGGGGTTCAAGGCATGGAAATGGGTGGGGTTCAAGGCGGGGATATGGGTGGGGTTCAAGGCGGGGATATGGGTGGGGTTCAAGGCATGGATGTGGGTGGGGTTCAAGGCGGGGATATGGGTGGGGTTCAAGGTGGGGATATGGGTGGCGTTCAATGCGGGGATATGGGTGGGGTTCAATGCGGGGATATAGGTGGGGTTCAAGGCGGGGATATGGGTGGGGTTCGAGGCGGGGATATAGGTGGGGTTCAAGGCGGGGATATGGGTGGGGTTCAAGGCGGGGATATAGGTGGGGTTCAAGGCGGGGATATGGGTGGGGTTCAAGGCGGGGATATAGGTGGGGCTAGGAGTAGAAACTGGTGGTGAGTAACTTTTCAGGCCTGGCTAGTAGCTCAGGACTTGAAATTTTGAGCCCTGGTTTAGGGTCAGTGTTAGGTTTGGGAGCTGTAACTATTAGGCTAGGGTCAGTCTCTAGAATGTCACCATTATCTGTTAGATTAGAAGTAATGGTCAGTATCTGTTAGGTTAGGGTCAGTGTTAGGTTTGGGAGCTGTATCTGTTAGGTTAGAAGTTACGGTCAGTATCTGTTAGGTTAGATGTTATGGTCAGTGTGTGTTAGGTTAGAAGTTACGGTCAGTATCTGTTAGGTTAGATGTTATGGTCAGTGTGTGTTACATTAGAAGCTACCGTCAGTGTGTGTTATGTTAGATGTTATGGTCAGTGTCTGTTACGTTAGAAGTTACGGTCAGTGTGTGTTATGTTAGATGTTACGGTCAGTGTGTGTTAGGTTAGATTACGGTCAGTGTGTGTTATGTTACAAGTTACGGTCAGCCTGTGTTAGATTAGAAGTTACAATCAGTGTGTGTTATGTTAGGTGTTACGGTCAGTGTGTGTTATGTTAGATGTTACGGTCAGTGTGTGTTAGGTTAGATTACGGTCAGTGTGTGTTATGTTACAAGTTACGGTCAGCCTGTGTTAGATTAGAAGTTACAATCAGTGTGTGTTATGTTAGGTGTTACGGTCAGTGTGCGTTATGTTAGATGTTATGGTCAGTGTGTGTTAGATTAGATGTTACGGTCAGTGTGTGTTAGATTAGATGTTATGGTCAGTGTGTGTTATGTTAGATGTTATGGTCAGTATGTGTTAGATTAGACGTTACAGTCAGTGTGTGTTAGATTAGATGTTATGGTCAGTGTGTGTTATGTTAGATGTTACGGTCAGTGTCTGTTAGTTTAGATGTTACGGTCAGTGTGTGTTATGTTAGATGTTACGGTCAGTGTGTGTTAGGTTAGATATTACAGTCAGTGTGTGTTAGATTAGATGTTATGGTCAGTGTGTGTTATGTTAGAAGTTATGGTCAGTGTGTGTTATGTTAGATGTTACTCAGTGTCTGTTAGGTTAGATGTTACGGTCAGTGTGTGTTATGTTAGATGTTACGGTCAGTGTGTGATAGGTTAGATTACGGTCAGTGTGTATGTTACAAGTTACGGTCAGCCTGTGTTAGATTAGAAGTTACAATCAGTGTGTGCTATGTTAGGTGTTACGGTCAGTGTGTGTTATGTTAGATGTTATGGTCAGTGTGTGTTATGTTAGATGTTTCGGTCAGTGTGTGTTAGGTTAGATGTTACGGTCAGTGTCTGTTTAGGTTAATTGGTAGGTTAGTGTATTTAGGTTGGAGGGGTACTGCTCAGGGTACTTAACTTGCAACGTGTTTAGGAAGACATTTTAACAGCTCATGCAACTCGCCTGCAACATTTTGATGTCGCCATTTTGACCTGGACTATTACTAGAGTGACACTTCAATAGTAATCCCCCCCATCTAAATTACTTTCATCCCCGTGGGTCTGATGCACCCTGTCCCTTCCACCCTCCACTAAGGGCACAGTGTCCAAAATAAAACTGGACCAATTCTGGGGCAAACCAACTTCACTATATGGAAGAAATAAACATTTAACCCCTTGAATGCTAAAGGGGTCTCCGGCACATTACATCAAAATGAATTAGAGTCTCCTCTACAATTTAAAGGATTAAAAGACCAATTTCAATCAATAGAAACGTGTGGTTGTCCCCTATGGTACAGTTGGTTGGTTCCAGAATTACTCCACTTTTACCCTGGAGATATCTCCCTGAGGTTCTGTCCACAAAACAAATAATGAGAAATTCTGTATCAAACTAACTGCACCCTAGGGTTATAATGCAAATTCCCCAAGCGCCCATTGATTTCCACGCGGTTTCCTCCTGTGCAATACAAAACAATGCATAGGAGACCCCTATCGTTTTCATGTGGTTAAAAACTCCATTTAACCCTTTGCATGCCAGAGGGGTGCACAGCGCATTGTGTACCCCTCTGGCATTCAAAGGGTTCAAGTGTAACAAATAGGTGATTTTGAAAATCCCGATTTATGTTTGTCATTTTTAATTTCAAACATCAGTTTGTGAGATATTTACCTTTAATTATGTGTCAGCTTATGTGGCTGAACTAATACTTCCTGGTAGGAACGGACAGTTGGTCATGTAGAGCAGTGTGGCATGTTTGAGTCCCGCAGGTTTGCCTGAAGGATTTGCACTAACTGACAAATAATAAAGTTAAATACATTATAAACGCTTGTTTTAAATAAATAAAAATGCTTAATGTAAATATAGCTTGCTCCAGACAGCTTTTTCAAAATCCCCTATTTGTTACAAAGTAACAGTTGCATTTTAAATGGGAAGTTATATTTCACTCCTACGGCACAGACGCTTTCCTTTAGAATTGCTCATCAGTTGTTATATGGATAAGGCCCTAAGTGGCTGGTCATTTGCTCTGTGAATATAATGTGAAAGTTTAGAAATATTGTGCCTATCAATGCGTCTTATTTACCACATTTAAAGCACAGAAGCAAGTCCTGCTGAGATATGTACACCTACAAAACACCAAATATCCCTCTTGTGATGTACGACCAGGTTTCTTTGCGAATTGTGGTAAATCTGTATTCCGCGGCGTATCACTCTTATTACGGACGCTGTCATATTAAGCACATCCCTCAGATAATGTGTCGTATTTTAAATGTCTCCTGCACAGGCATATGTACAAGTAAAGGATAGGCAGATACCAAGCTTGTAAGAGTGCACGAGGGGGACTATATATCTTGTTAAAATCAGTGTGTCCTTTAAACAGAAGGAAATGCAGAGCATATAGATAAGCGAATAATACCCGTCTCTCATATTCTCATTCAAATTTTTTCCATTTAAATCGAGCTGCATTTTCCTCCTCACCTCTTCAGCAGATCCTTCATATGTATATTGTACAAAATGTCCCATATTTCTGTCATTTAAATCAGGATGAAAGCACAGAGGGAATTTCTTTTTTTTTTTTTTTTTTTTTTTTTTTTAAGATGATTCTTGTTAGAATTTTTTTTTTTTTGTCACCGTGGAAAAAGTAAGCGCTGCGTAAATATAAAAGAAAAGTCACTGATGAAGATGAAGGATCATTTATGAAAAGCCATCTGTTCATCCAATTAAACACCTCGTATATGTAAATTCATAATTTCACTAAATCCGTAGATAAATAAAGAGAAAAAAAAAAAAAAGGGTGCATTTAGGCACGGGGCTGGAAATGAAGAGTGTTAGGGCGGGTTTGGAGACCAAAAGGTGTAACCTTGAGATATCACGTTCGGTATCTCGCAGAGCGGTGTGATCTGTCATTATTTCGATCATGCAGAGAGCCGTGTACATTGTCAGCGCCTGGAAAATAGAGAATTTTTGCAGGTGAAAAATATAAATCTTACGCATGGCATGATTTGTTTCATTAACCCTTTGCATGCCAGAGGGGTGTGCAGTGCATTGTTTCTCAAGGAATATTAACAGTTCTTAATCCTCTGCGTGCCAGTGCATTACGTACCCCTCTAGCACTCAAAGGGTTGATTATAAGCCTCCCCCACCTTTCTTACTGTGGTCAGAAAATCCTATGAATTTTGCCCTTGTCCTTTGGTTCAACATCATCAGTTCGTCTTGGACATTATGTCTACGGAGGTGGACATGATTCTTGCTGGAAGGACTCCTGGTGCTCAAACTCCACCCACTGGAACTTTTTTTTAAGAGTGAAGCAGGTAGCATGTATGAACAGCAAAATAATGTCCATATTGCAGTGGGTGGTGTTTGGCGTTCTGGTATTCTTCCCGCAAGAGCCATGTCCACCTCTGTTGACTACCAAGACTCATTAAGATGTCATCTCATGAACCAAAGTGTAAGGACAAAACTGATAGGGGCTACTAGGATTTCTGGTCATAGTAAGATTGGGGTGGCAATGGTGTTCAGACTTGGAGCAGGGTAGGACTCAGGGACAAGAGGCTGGAGTAGCTAAGTAGGTAGGGAACTTTCGGTGCCTAGGTTGTGCTGCTAGGGAGAGAAACTTGAGAGTGCTGCCAGTCATGTGTGTGTGTCCTTGCATTGGTCTAAAGCAGGAGTGAAGGTGTTGACTGCAAGGTTGACTTTCCAGCCCCAGGTGAACCAGTGCTGCGCAAAGATGGATACACCCTTGATTTCCTGTCTCTGGAATGCAGAAGCCTGATCCTAGACCAGGAGACAGGAATGAGCCAAAGGTCAGGGATGATGGAACATATTCACTAGTGTGGAACAAGAAAAAGGTCAGGGCAAGTGGAACATATTAACTAGTTGGGTACAAGAAAAAAGGTCAGAGCAGGTGGAACATATTCACTAATGGGAAACAAGAAGAAAGTTGGGACGGGTGCAACATGTTCACTAGTGGGAAACAAGCTGAAAGTCAGAGCAGGTGGAACATATTCACTAGAGGGAAAGAAGCTGAAAGCTGAGGCAGGTGGTACATATTCACTAATGGGAAACAAGCCGAAGGTCAGGGCAAGTGGAACATATTCACTAGTGGAACATATTCACTAGTGGGGAACAAGAAGAAGATCAGGGCAGGTGGAACATATTCACTAGTGGGAAACAAGTCGAAGGTTGGGACAGGTGGTACATGTTCACTAGTGGGAAACAAGCTGAAAGTCAGGGCAGGTGGACCATATTCATTAGTGGGAAACAAGCTGAAGGCTGGGGCAGATGGAACATGTTCACTAGTGGTAAACAAGCCGAAGGTCAGGACAGGGTGGAACATGTTCATTAGTGGGGAACAAGCTGAAAGTTAGGGCAGGGGAACATATTCACTGGTGGGAAAAAAGCCGAAGGTTGGGGCAAGTGGAACATGTTCACTAGTGGTAAACAAGCCGAAGGTCAGGACAGGGTGGAACATGTTCATTAGTGGGGAACAAGCTGAAAGTTAGGGCAGGGGAACATATTCACTGGTGGGAAAAAAGCCGAAGGTTGGGGCAAGTGGAACATGTTCACTAGTGGTAAACAAGCCGAAGGTCAGGACAGGGTGGAACATGTTCATTAGTGGGGAACAAGCTGAAAGTTAGGGCAGGGGAACATATTCACTGGTGGGAAAAAAGCCGAAGGTTGGGGCAAGTGGAACATGTTCACTAGTGGAAAACAAGCAGAAGGTCGGGGCAAGTGGAACATGTTCACTAGTGGGGAACAAACTGAAAGTCAGGGCAGGTGGAACATATTTAGGAGTGGAAAACAGGAAAAAGTTTGGGACAGGTGGAACATATTCACTAGTGGGGAACAAGAAGAAGGTCATGTTGGGTGGAACATATTCACTAGTGGGGAACAAGAAGAAGGTCAGGACGGGTGGAACATATTCACTAGTGGAAAACAAGAAGGTCAGGGCAGGTGGAAAATATTCACTAGTGAGAAACAAGCCAAAGGTTGGGACAATTAGAACATATTCACTAGTGGGAAACAAGCCGAAGGTCAGGACGGGTGGAACATATTTACTAGTGGGAAACAAGCCGAAGGTCAGGGCAGGTGGAACATATTCACTAGTGGGGAACAAGGAGAAGGTCAGGGCAGGTGGAACATATTCACTAGTGGGGAACAAGGAGAAGGTCAGGGCAGGTGGAACATATTCACTAGTGGGGAACAAGGAGAAGGTCAGGGCAGGTGGAACATATTCACTAGTGGGGAACAAGGAGAAGGTCAGGGCAGGTGGAACATATTCACTTTTGAGGAACAAGCCGAAGGTCGGGGCAGGTGGAACGTGTTCACAAGTGGGTAACAAGCTGAAGATCGGGGCTGGTAGACTAGATACTAAAATGCCAGAAAAGTGAATGGCTGGTACACAGGCACAAGAACAACTGTAGAACACAGTGGACGGGGGCGGACATGACAGTTGCTGGCAGGACCACAGAACACAAACTCCTACAACTGCACATGGCATTCTTACCCCTTAAGACCAGAGAAGTGTGCAGCACGTCGCTTTACAATTCACTACACACCTCTGTGGTCCTTAACCCCTTAAGGACCAGTGGTTCCGGGGTGTGTAGTCCTTTAAGGACCACATAGAGAAGTTTGACGCGCCGGCACGCTGAACGGGAGACTGATAGTGACCGCTCCATTCTTGAAGTGGTCAATTTCAGTCCCCGCTACTACTCACAGCGTTCCCACAGGAGCACTGCGAGTAAACAGTATTTCACTTATCGGGACCGTCACTGGTCCTTTAGGGAAAAACAGCAGTGACAGCCCTGACGTGTTACTGGACCTTAAGTGGTTAAAGGGTTAAGTAGGCTCCAGCACTCTGCCTGTTCACAATGAAAAAAATCTGCCAGCAGCTGTCATGTCCGCCCCCATGGACCTGAAATCCAGGACCTACTAACAATGTTATCTCTTGTCCATTACAACAATATGCATAGGGGTCATTAGGATTTTCTGGCCATAGTAAATTACATGGGGAGGGTATTTCAGGAGGTGTTACTTCTCCCATGAGCGAAGTAGGGATTATTAGTATTTAGTGCTCGTGTTTGTAATAATAATAATAATAATAATAATAATAATAATAAAAATGACAGATTTTATGAATCCCTTCTGCACTTAAAGGGACAGTAATGTCCCCCAAAAAAGTTTAAGTTTTGTAGAGATTTAAAAAATAAGCCAAATGCCACAAATCTTATCTCTCAAGCCTCTATGGTTTGAGAGATAAAGTTCTTCTTCTCCTGATGTCACCTGTAAAGGTGACAGCAGGAGATCTGTGTCGGCCGACACCAGGAGGCTCTTCAGCAGAGCCGCAATAGCGCGATTTAAAAAGAATTACTTCTTTGGAACGTTATAAAAAGTGTGCTTGCAAACCAGGCTCACTTTGAGACCGTTCCAAAGATGTATTACTTTTTAAATCTCGCTACTGCAGCTCTGCTGAAGAGCCACTTGTCGGTCCCCGGACCAGAAAACTCCTGCTGTCAGCTTACAGGGAGAAGAGGAACTTTAGTGGATGATATCTCTCAAACCCTAGAGGTTTGAGAGATAGGATTTGTAGAATTTAACTTATTTTTTTAAGCTCTACAAAAGTTTAAAAAAATTATGGGTTACTGTCCCTTTAATATCTGTAGAATCAACTGAGTTCCATTTTCAAACTAACAAATGTCTACTGGTCCTTTTATTGACAGAAAGACAGGCCTGCGCCCCTCTATACCAGGAGCAAATGTGTGCCCTGTATTGGGCATATGTAATACTTCTTAGTAAATAAATGAGGATTTAGTTTCACAGTTTTGCCAAACCATATTAAGCTTGACACCCCGTCAAGGTACCTCACTATATGGCAATTCCTACTCTAATACACCTATAAATCCCTGTCTAAATTAAAATTAAAAATCCCCCGATGAGATGTTATAGTAAATGCGTTGGAAGTGGGGGGACCCTTTAAATATAATGTTTGTGATGCTCTAGGGTCCCAGTGTGTGCAATTAAAAACAGAAGACATGCAACTGATTAAAAAGGGATAAATGGAGGACTTACCTGGTACAAAGAAACTCTGTAGGCCTGCATTGAGTGGGTACCTGTGCAGCCGGACTGTGTATCCACTAGCCCTCCCTATAGGTAAAATATTCCCACCCCTGCAGGCCTTGTGAGGATTAATTAATTATACACAGACAGAGTACATGCAAACGAAGATGGGCCAATAACCTTGTCCTTAACCCTTTGAGTGCCAGAGGGGTACCCAGTAGAGTTACCACCCGGCTGGTATTTTACCTGCACAGCCGGTAATTAGCGCACGAGAGCAGGTGCCGGTACTATACCGGCAACTGAAAAGCCAGTATTTGTGTGTGTCCGGGCCAGGGACCGGAGTGAGGTGACTGAGAGCCTTCCAATGATCTGATCCAGAACAGCATCTGCAGCAATCTTATAATCATTCCTAACTGCCCTTGACCACATACTGCAGTTGCCGTCCTTAACAAAGAAAAGAACTATGCGCTCTACACGAGTAACCACCATACTATAGTCTGAGTTCGGCATGTGCTCTGAAACGCACGGGACAGCAACATATACAAGCGTCTACAAGTGAGGCTTAAATATCCTGCATGTAGGAGGAAATAATCATACCACCGAGTCCTGTCTCTGCATCACAAAACAGAGAACACGCATTTTACTCTCCTCGTCTTCCCTTTACTTGTCCCTACTTCTTTTTCCTCCTTCTTTAAACCTGATACCCTAAAACTACTACATAGTTCCTAAACGTAAATTGTAAAATTGTAATATCCAAAATTAGTGAAAACATATTCAAAGGAAAAAGACATTTTAATAATGCTAGTACTTCTCCCTATCACATATTCACACCTACCTTATAAGGCCGGTTCCTGTAACGAGGAGCCTGAAGCTCAATTTTGTAGGGTCATGCAACATTGAGTGGTTCTGCCCCTTTTGTGGCTCCTCCCTTTTGTGGCTTCGCCCTCACCGACCCACAACTATGGCCGGTATTATTTTTGAGGAAAAGGTGGCAACCCTGTTCTGCAGTCCTGCAGATATCAGGCCAAAACCCAAAGTGCAAACACAATCAGAAAGACAAACCTGCGCTCCACCATACCAAGTGCAAATGTGTTCCGTGTATTAGGCATATATACTTCTTAGTAAATAAGTGGGGGTTTAATGTCAAAATTTGGCCAAACCCTGTGTAAGCTTGCCACCCCTTAACCCTTTGAGTGCCAGAGGGGTACGCAATACATTGCAAAGCAATGCGTTGCATACCCTTATGACACTTAAAGGGTAAAAGGCCTTCTATTTATTTAGAAAATGTTCATTTTCTCGTTTAACCCCTTGAAAGCTGCACAGACCCACATAATCTTGCTGTTACCCCCTTGCACTTTCACCCAAGAAAAGTTAGCACTTGTTTTTAGAATTAAAAAAAAAAAAAAAACACGTTTCAAAAGTGATTGTAATCTTTGAAAGATTGGTTTTAATTGCCAGAAAAGGCTTCTGTGTTAACTATGTTTAAGGTATTTTAAATTGTCTCTTTCAAAAACTAATTTCTCCATCAAAGATTACACAAAAAAAAATAATGATATCATTTCTACGGCTGCGATTTAATAATATTTTTCTAATATTCCCATTGTCAGTTAGATAAAAGGAAAATTGTCTCCCACTGTGCTGATTCCAACATAGACCTTATATAGAAATTTTTAGCTATCACTTCTAATCGCCTTGATGAGCTGAAACCTCCTCTCAATTAACACCCCAAATGACACTGAGACATCTTAATGGTGGATATAAGTGATGAAAAAATGCTTTTATCAAAGAATAAAAATAGACATGTTAACAGAACGCAGGCCGTGCACTTCCCAGGCCTGGATACGTACAGAACATTTATCCTGCTCTAAACTTGACATGAGAACATTACCAAAGCAGGTCTTAAACAGATGGACTAATGATGAACTGGGGTAGAAAGGACCAGTTGTACAAGATTCTGTCCCTTAATCATCTACTTCTGTTTAAAGGGATAGTAATGTTTCATAATAAAAGCAGCTCTAATTAATCGTCATAGTATTTGGACTTTGGAGAGTGTTATTTCAATTCTGTCAGAGTTGTAGTTCAAGAGTAATTCAAAGACAAAGTATCCCCCCTCTCCCGCCCCTTTTACTAATGTAACACTGCTCAGCCAGATCAGAAGGGAGGTGCCCAGGTAGACTGCAGAGAGGGACAATCTTCAGTTAAGATAAGGGAAAAACCTGAAAAACTTGTGAAGGGGTGCAGAGCTTTCATTGTTCTCATAGGAAGAAGATTGTCCCCTGCTGTTATCTGTCTGGTCTATGGACTGGATTCCACATCTGAGAAGAGATGGCTTACACTAGGTAAAAGGGGCGGGAGAGGAAACTTTGCTTGTGAATATCTCTCAAACCATAAAGGTTTGAGAGATAAGACATGTTTTTTTAATGCCTACAAAATAAAATAAAGATAAAACGAAGTATTACTATCCCTTTAAGTAAAACAAAAGCACACAAGATAGCGCACGAGGACCTCTAAGTTTAGTATGTTAAAAGTTTTTTCACAGTGTTGGTAATAAAAACTGGACTTTTATTACTTACATTAAATTAGTAAAAGAGTAAAAGAAAATCTTACAGCATAAAACCAGATGTGATCTGGTAATCACAATCTAAAATGTGGTACAAAAGGATCTATAGGAGACGGGACCTATTATTGGGGAATACATTTAAAACAGTATATGGATAATAGGTTGTTATAGTGGTCTGTCCCTCAGTTGGGGATGATAAACACCAAAACACTGTTCGTATTAAACGCTCACCAGATCCTTTCTTGCTTGCGGGCCTGTAGCTATTCAATCTGGAAGCCGGTCTGATTTCTCTTGATCCTTTATTGATTCCTCTGGTTCTCCGTCAGCAAACAGCGAGCTATTAGATCTGAAAACAGGTGTCCACTTGTTTGGTTTATCTTGATGAACATAAAAGGTTCTGATAGTCAATCAAAAAGTCAACGCGTTTCAGGAAAATGATTCCCCTTTCTCAAGGTTGTATCTGTTTGTTACAAAAGCGCAAAGTCTTTAAACTTCACATAACCAATCACAGAAGAGTTCAAATGTAACAGAGGAATTCAAATGTAACAGGGTTCAAATGTGATGATCCATTACTAGAAATTATTTTATACTTCAACAAATAGAAAAAAGTTTTTTGCGTTTTGTGTTTTCTCTCCTGATTCTATATTGCCCCTATTAAATAATTACTGCTTTGCGATGTGCCAGTGTAGCGGAATATCTGTAACATCGCAAAGCTAATCAAGCGGGTTTTGTGGTCATTACTAGTGTTGAGCGAGCACCCCGATGCTCGGGTGCTCGGGTGCTCTGACCGAGCACCCCCTGAGGCTCGAGTGCTCGGCCGAGCACCCGAGCCCCATTCAAATGAATGGGGCGACACGAGCATTACACCAGGCACCCCCTGCTCTGATGAGGGGAGGGTGCCTGGTCAATGCCCCCCTTTATCTCCGCTATGCCCCCTTCATCTCTGAATGCCCCCTTCATCTCCGCAATGTCCCCCTTCATCTCCGCAATGTCCCCCTTCATCTCCGCTATGCCCCTCTTCCACAATGTCCCCCTTCATCTCCGCTATGCCCCTCTTCCACAATGTCCCCCTTCATCTCCTCTATGGCATAGAGGAGATGAAGGGGGACATTGTGGAAGAGGGGCATAGCGGAGATGAAGGGGGACATTGTGGAAGAGGGGCATAGCGGAGATGAAGGGGGACATTGTGGAAGAGGGGCATAGCGGAGATGAAGGGGGACATTGTGGAAGAGGGGCATAGAGTCTATGCCCCTCTTCCACAATGTCCCCCTTCATCTCCGCAATGCCCCCTTCATCTCCGCAATGCCCCCGTACCTCCAGTCCCTGGTGGTCCAGCGGAGCATCTTCAGATCTGTGCCTCTTCCGGCACAGATCCCCGCCACCCGAACATGGCGGGAGAGCACATGGCGGTACTCGACGAGTACCGCCATGTGCCGAGCAGAGCGATGCTCGAGCCGATCCGAGCATCGGCCGAGCACGCTCGCTCAACACTAGTCATTACAAACTAATTTCTGAATGAAGCTGTTAATTCTTGATCATCGTATAGCTAGTTACACTGTCGCAAACAGGTTTATAACAAAAACGTTTTTAAGATTAGATCGATAAGAAAAAAGCCCATATTAAAGCTAAAGTATTTTGTAGCAGTGTAATAACCACGGTGGAACAAATCCTATAGATCAAAAAGATGTCCACATAAATCTCTACTGTGATCCCCAATAGGGACTGACATTGACACACTGAGTAAAAAACGTAATTAATTAACTAAAGGCAAAGGAGACTTAAACATCCTTTGTTCACCTGGACATCTGTATAGATGATAAGATGTTTGAATTAGTAACATATCTCAAATGTAAACGGTCAGGTGTCTTTATTCTTCTTGAAAGGGTAATACTTCTTCCTTTATGGATGTAAATACTCATACACATTTCGTTTGGACATTGGATGGAGTAGAGAGTCTTATGGAATACATTCGCAATCAATGGAATATATGTTAGGGTCTTAAAGATATGGATACTATTACACATTACGTGTGGATATCTGATAGAGTAGGAAATCTTATGGTTTAAAATAACAATCAAAAGGATATATGAGGGTCTTCCTGTTGTTCCCAAATATTTCCTATTTATATTCTAGTGGCCCTTATACATACTTTTTATTGTTAATTAATCAATGTTGTTCCTTAATTTCTTTACATAAATGGCCCATCTTGGAATTTATAAAACCAATCTTACAGGCACCATAAATTTGATTCCTCATTAAGGCCTATAGGTGTTAATATTTGGAGTTTGTAAATCCAATAACTTTCCTGTCTGGAGAGTTTCTTAAAACGATTGCCATCTCTTGCTGTTGGTAGAATGTACTCTATTCCTAGAATTCTTACATCTCTGATGTCTTTGAAGGAGGTACAATTTAGACAATGTTTCGGGACTGAATGTTGTTTATTTTTCTTAATAATATTGTTTTGATTTTCCAAAAATCTAATTTTTAGAGATCTAGTTGTTTGTCCAATATATTGGAAACCACATGCACGTTCTAAAAGACAGATGACAAAATCTGTTGTACAGTTGATAAATTGTTGAATTTGGAAGGACTTCCCTGTACTTTTAAACGTAAAAGTTTTATGTCTATTTTGGATGTGTTCACAGTAGTGTTGAGCGAGCATGGTCGGCCGATGCTCGGATCGGCTCGAGCATCGCTCTGCTCGAAACATGGCGGTACTCGTACGAGTACCGCCATGTGCTCGCCCGCCATGTTCGGGTGGCAGGGATCTGTGCCGGAGGAGGCACAGATCTTGCAGACGCTCCGCTGGACCACCAGGGACTGGAGGTAGGGGGCATTGCGGAGATGAAGGGGGCATTGCGGAGATGAAGGGGGACATTGTGGAGATGAAGGGGGACATTGTGGAAGGGGGACATTGTGGAAGGGGGACATTGTGGAAGGGGGGCATTGCGGAGATGAAGGGGGCATTGCGGAGATGACGGGGGACATTGCGGAGATGAAGGGGGACATTGCGGAGATGAAGGGGGACATTGTGGAAGGGGGACATTGTGGAAGGGGGGCATTGCGGAGATGAAGGGGGCATTGCGGAGATGAAGGGGGACATTGCGGAGATGAAGGGGGACATTGCGGAGATGAAGGGAGCATTGCGGAGATGAAGGGGGACATTGCGGAGATGAAGGGGGACATTGTGGAAGGGGGACATTGTGGAAGAGGGGCATTGTGGAGATGAAGGGGGGCATTGACCAGGCACCCTCCCCTCATCAGAGCAGGGGGTGCCTGGTGTAATGCTCGAGTCCTCCCATTTAATGCAATGGGGTTCGGGTGCTCGGCCGAGCACTCGAGCCTCAGGGGGTGCTCGGTCAGAGCACCCGAACACCCGAGCATCGGGGTGCTCGCTCAACACTAGTTCACAGGTTATACATCTATTATGGCCACTATTTATTGAAGTATAAAATAATTTCTAGTAACGGATCATCACATTTGAACCCTGTTACATTTGAACTTCTCTGTTACATTTCAACTCTTCTGTGATTGGTTATGTGAAGTTTAAAGACTTTGCGCTTTTGTAACAAACACAGATAATAAACTCAGATACAATCAAATCATCTTGAGAAAGGGGAATCATTTTCCCGAAACGCGTAGGCTTTTTGATTGAACTTTTATGTTCATCAAGATAAACCAAACAAGTGGACACCTATTTTTGGATCTAATAGCTCGCTGTTTACTGACGGAGAACCAGGGGAATCGATAAACGATCAAGAGACATCAGACCGGCTACCAGATTGAATAGCTACAGGCCCGCAAGCAAGAAAGGATCTGGTGAGCGTTTAATACGAACAGTGTTTTGGGTTTATCACCCCCAATTGAGGGACAGACCACTATAACAACCTATTATCCATATACTGTTTTAAACGTATTCCCCGATAATAGGTCCCGTCTCCTATAGATCCTTTTGTACCACATTTTAGATTGTGATTACCAGATCATATCTGGTTTTATGCTGTATGATTTTCTTTGATTCTTTTACTAATTTAATGTAAGTAATAAAAGTCCAGTTTTTATTACCAACACTGTTTGAGAATATACTTTTAAAGGAGCAGTAAACTTTTTTATGAAAAAATATAAATTGTAGGGACTTTCCTATTGAGTAAAATAAAGGTGCTCCCACTGCCGAGAGATTTATATTTCCAGAGTTATTACAGTTTAAACCCATGTTTTTTGTAGATTAGCAGTGCCCTCTAGTGGTCAAATTCTAATTAGATTTCTTGTTAGATTCTAATGGAGAGGAAAGTCTGAAAAGTCAGAGACATACAGTTCTCCATAGAATGTGATAGAAACTGCCTGTCACTTCCTGTCAGAACTATCAGGAAGTAAACACAGTAAATTCACTTCCTATCAGTTAGAACTATCAGGAAGTAATCACAGTAAATTCACTTCCTGATTATTTAAACTGCTATAATTTTTGAATAAAACATCTGACAGCAGTGGGAGTGACCTTGATTTATTCAGCAGGAAATGCTCTATAAAATATGTGTTTTCATAAAAAAAGTTTACTGCTCCTTTAACATACTATACTTAGAGGTCCTCGTGCGCTGTCTTGTGTGCTTTTGTTTTACATACTTTACCCATGAGGACTCTGAGGATCAGACAGCTGCCAAGATCAAGTGTGGACTACAGAAATCATTTATCTCATCTCCATCATTTCATCTTCCATCAATGTCATTTCATCCCATATCCGTATTCATATGTTGAAGGACACTGTGCACTCCTATAATTCTCACTATGTTGACTTAAGTCACAGATTTGGACTGTATGTATCATATTACTTTTATACTGGGAACCTTTTCCATTGTATGTTTATGTTGATACGTACTATATAGCTATATACTTGCGTTATAACAAATACTGATTAGTATACCAACATCCTTTTGTGCATTATCCTATAGTCGAAAAATATTATCGTGTTTAATATATCCAAAAAAATCACTGCAGCCTTTAGAGAAGTTCCCTTAGTGTAAGCACTACTGTTCCCTGTGTTTGCCTTGAGTTTCTAACAATACTTCTGTTTAAGGCCAGTAAATGAGAACAAATGTCATATTGATCATAAACTGATTCAGTTTTGTCTTACCCTTCGAGTGCCCTATTGGTACCCAAATCATTTCTGATGACTATCTAGTCCAGAGTTTCTCAGCGTTACCAATAGAGGTACAAAAGCAGAGCAGATTTACAGGATAACCTAGGTGGACCACAGATGGTTAAGAAGAATGGAGAATCATGGTCTAGACAGGGGAGTGTGTGTGTGTGTGTATATATATATATATATATATATATATATATATATATATATATATACACACTACCGTTCAAAAGTTTGGAGTCACTTAGAATTGTCCTTGTTTCTGTTATGGAAGCAGCTTGACTGTATGGTACGTAAGAAGTGCCCATCAAGCCAATCCAAATTATGGGATGTGCTTCAGGAACCATGGGGTGAACTCTCTTCACATGACCTCAACAAATTGATAACTAGAATGCAAAGGTCTGCAAGGCTGTAATTGCTGCAAATGGAGGATTCAACAAAAGCAAAATTCGAAGGACACACTTATTATTTAAATTAAAAATCATTATTTCTAACCTTGTCATCTTCTTGACTGTATTTCCTATTCATTTTGCAACTCATCTGATGGAAAACAAGGGCTTTTCTAACAATTTATATTTACATTATAATTACAATTATGATTTTTGCATTTGATCAATATATAACAAAAAAAATGGGTTTTTGGAATGCACTCCCTTTAAGACTTCACAGCAACACCTGGTGATAAGTTTCTACATAATAATAGATACAAACATTAAACTGGAACGGCACTCTCGGATTTTACACAAAATACAAAACTTTTATTCAGCCAGGTTAACGTTTCAGCCCTTAATAAAGGCCTAAGTAAGGGCCAAAATGTTGACCTGGCTGAATAAAAGTTATGTATTTTATATAAAATCCAAGATTGCCGTTCCAGTTTAATTTTTGTATATATATGCTATAGAAAAATATCATGCACACACAGGACTTCAGAATGGGATAAAAAATAGGATACTTTTATTTTCATCAACGTTTCGGCCAGACACCGCAGGCCTTCCTCAGGATAAAAATCAGTGTGACAAACAATGTCATTTAAACCCTCGTGTTCCTGGGCGCACGAAGGTTTAAATGACACTGTTTGTCACAGATTTTTTTTTTGTTGAGGAAAATAAAAGTATCCTATTTTTGATCCCATTCTGAAGTCCTGTGTGTGCATGATAATTCTCTATAGCATATATTTCCAAGTCTTTATTTAAGCACCCAGGCAGTATGAATCTACAAGTGGGAGTGCGTCCCTTCTTTTTGAGATATATATATAATAGTAATGAAGTGGGGAATTGTCTGTTGATTCACTGGAACATTTTGGTTGAGTCATATGGTCCCATTATTTTGTTATATAATTTTGCACCTCTTCAGCCTTGATACTAAACTGGCAGGGATTATAAGAAAATGTTTTTTAGTAAAGTGCAATATGGTGTTGCCTGCTTACTAGTTGTATTATTTTGGTGTATGCTGATTTATGAGTAAATAGGGCCGCTATTCAATTACACATGAATCACCAAGTACACTTCCCACCTCCACCTTCTAAAAACAAATGTAAACCCTCACTATCCAGACTGTCTGCCTGTGAATAATGCTGATTCTCTTCTCCATCCCTTCTGATAAAGCAGCTGCTGTCTTCACCTACACCTACAGAGCTTACATTTGAAGTGAAGTTATAATAGTGATACCACAGAACTTGCATTTGAATTGGTGGGACATTAGTGGTGCTACAGAACTTACATTTGAAGTGAAGTTATACTAGTGATACCACAGAGCTTACATTTGAAGTGAAGTTATGCTAGTGATACCACAGAACTTACATTTGAAATGAAGTTATACTAGTGATACCACAGAGCTTACATTTGAGGTGAAGTTATGCTAGTGATACCACAGAACTTACATTTGAAGTGAAGTTATACTAGTGATACCACAGACCTTACATTTGAAGTGAAGTTATGCTAGTGATGCCACAGAACTTACATTTGAAGTGAAGTTATAATAGTGATACCACAGACCTTACATTTGAAGTGAAGTTATACTAGTGATACCACAGACCTTACATTTGAAGTGAAGTTAATCTAGTGATACCACAGAGCTTACATTTGAAGTGAAGTTATAATAGTGATACCACAGACCTTACATTTGAAGTGAAGTTATGCTAGTGATGCCACAGAACTTACATTTGAAGTGAAGTTATAATAGTGATACCACAGACCTTACATTTGAAGTGAAGTTATACTAGTGATACCACAGACCTTACATTTGAAGTGAAGTTATACTAGTGATACCACAGACCTTACATTTGAAGTGAAGTTATACTAGTGATACCACAGACCTTACATTTGAAGTGAAGTTATACTAGTGATACCACAGACCTTACATTTGAAGTGAAGTTATGCTAGTGATGCCACAGAACTTACATTTGAAGTGAAGTTATAATAGTGATACCACAGACCTTACATTTGAAGTGAAGTTATACTAGTGATACCACAGACCTTACATTTGAAGTGAAGTTATACTAGTGATACCACAGACCTTACATTTGAAGTGAAGTTATACTAGTGATACCACAGAGCTTACAATTGAAGTGAAGTTACACTAGTGATACCACATAACTTACAAATGAAATGGAGCTACAACAGTGATAACACAGAGCTAGTGTAGCTTCATAAACTCTGTTTACTCCACTTATAGCAACAAGTGTGAAATTAAGTGAGGCAGTGGCCCTCTGGCCCAGAACTATGACTGCCTGGAGGGGGGGTAATTGCCCCTCTGCCCCCCAAATTAACCCTCCCCTGTAACTGCCCTGTATTTGACTAAGTAGAGGTACACAAACAACCTGACTTGATCTCAGCAATTTTTTAAAGGGACAGTAATGTCCCATATTTATTTTTCTTTAGTCTGCAAAAAAAAATATATATATTTTTATGTGCAAAAAATCATTAAAGTTTGAGAGATATTCGCCGCTAAAGTTCTCTCTCTCCTGATGTCAGCTGTAAAGCAGAGAGCAGGAGATCTGTGTGACCAACACGAGGAGGCTCTTCAGCAGAGCCGCACTAGCGCGATTTAAAAAGAAATACTTCTTTGGAACGGTCTAAAAAGTGTGCTTGCAAACCAAACACACTTTGTAGACCTTTCCAATTATGTATTTCATTTAAAATCTTGCTATTGAGGCTCTGCTGAAGAGCCGCCTGTTGGTTCCCAGACAGGGAAGTCCTGCTGGCAGCTTACATCAGGAGAAGTGGAGGGAGGGGGAAACTTTAGGACTGAATATCTCTCAGACCGTAAAGGTTTGAGAGATGGGATTTTTTTTAATCTACAAAACATAAAAACGTTTTTATGGCACATCAGTGTCCCTTTAAATCATAAATCAATACACACATGTACAGGGCTTGTATACATTACACACTACTTTTGCCTTTAATAGTTTTGATTTCTTGGAACATTTTCTCTTTACGTTGTACCATCTAGGGAATATATAAAAGAATAGCTCTCCTGTTCCACTGCAAATCACACTACACATGATTAAGTGTAAAGAAATATAATAAAGGTTTCAGATGTGAAATAATCTCACACTGACATTACACTCTGAAGTGAACCGAGATTAGTAAAGATGATGTTATGATTGTTAAACAGTTGGTTTCTACATGAAAGTTAATAAATCAAGAGGAGAGGTGGGCCTCGATACGGCTACAAATTACTGAAACATTTTTCAAATCATTGGAACAATCGAGAAAAAAGTAAATGGCTGTACGCTGCGTGCGTCCTGGGCTTATATTATTCTCGCAATAAGTGCACTTCAGCTCACGGACGTACACTTTCCTAAACAATCTGAAATTAGTAAAGCAGTTTATTCAGCCAGTCACTCAAAGTGGAATTGAACCAAATGGCATTGTGCGTGTGCAGTGACAATCAGAGAAAAAAATTAGGAAGAATGAGATCCAGTCCCCAGTTTACTGACATGAAAATAAACAGTAACACAATACACACATGTAATCGAGGGGGATTTGCACATCAGCAGAAAACGTTTCACCAGTAATTTCCTGCAAAAAAATTGCTGTATTCACAAATCATCTTAAGTAGTGTGATTTGGATTCTGCTGGGATTACATGTGGCTTACCTAGCATGGAGTATGAATCAATCCTTTAACCCTCTGTGTGCCAGAGGGGTATTCAATGCATCGCGAAGGCAGGTTAACCGTCTGTGTACCAGAGGTTAGTGGAAATGATTTCAAGTACTCAAAGGGTTAAACTGGTAGTATGGCTGATAAAATAAATGTTTGCATAAGAGAAATACGTACGTATGTAGGTGTCCATCATGCAGCAGTCATATATACAGTGTATAATTTATATGTTTTAAAGGGATAGTAATACTTCGTTTTATCTTTATTTTATTTTGTAGGCATTAAAAACACATGAAGAACGATATAAGTCTTATCTCTCAGACCTTTATGGTTTGAGAGATATTCACAAGCAAAGTATCCCCCTCCCGCCCCTTTTACCTAGTGTAAGCCATCTCTTCTCAGATGTGGAATGCAGTCCATAGACCAGACAGATAACAGAAGGGGACAATCTTCTTCCTATGAGAACAATGAAAGCCCCCCCCCCTGACAAGTTTTTCAGGTTTTTCCCTTATCTTAATTGAAGATTGTCCCTCTCTGCAGTCTACCTGGGCACCTCCCTCCTGATCTGGCTGAGCAGTGTTACATCAGTAAAAGGGGCAGGAGGGGGATACTTTGTCACTGAATTACTCTTGTACTACAACTCTGACAGAATTCAAATAACACTCTCCAAGGTCCAAATACTATGATGATTAATTAGAGCTGCTTTTATTATGAAACATTACTATCCCTTTAAGGAGCTGTACACATCCCACCTTTCCATGTTACCCACCTGCTAATTGCAGGTGTTTATCTAATGGTGCTAGTGGGTCACTGAAAGCCCGTTAGGACTTAGCTATAGCCTTATTCTGGAGCAGATTGTAAGCCAGTTGATTTGGTCATATTTACCAGCTAGGACTTGCCTAAAATTGGGTTGCATTGGCACGGCAGGGAAGCGTGAACATATTTTGGTCAAACTATGCAACTACAACCTCAGGCTGAGAAAAATGAGTTAATACATGGGTGTTATTAGCAGTAATTCACATTATACATGGTTCACATGTTTCAGTCACTATGATGTAGCACAGAAACGTATTATATGATAGCAGGTAAGAACCATTCAGTCCATCTAGTCGCCTATTTTCCTACTGTAAAAACCTCAAACCTTATGTGGTCCTTGGTCTTGTCTTATGTTCAGGAATCCTCATGCCTATCCCATATATGCTTACATTCCCTTACTGTATTAACCTCTACCACTTCTGCTGGTAGGCTATTCCACTTATCTACCACTTCTGCTGGTAGTCTATTCCACTTATCACTTCTGCTGGTAGGCTGTTCCACTTATCTACCACTTGTGCTGGTAATCTATTCCACTTATCTACTACTTCTGCTGGTAGGCTATTCCACTTATCTACTATACTCTCAGTGAAGTAAAACTTTCTTACATTACGTCTAAACCTGTGTCCCTCTAGTTTTAGACTATGGCCTCTTGTCCTAACATTTTTACTCCTGTGAAATGTACTTCCCATACTGCACTTTGTTGAATCCCTTCATGTATGTGAATGTGTCTATCATATCCCCTCTCTTTCTTCTCTCCTCCAAGCTATACATGTTCACATCCTTTAGTCTATCCTGATAAAATTTAACTTATAAAACACCAGGTTTGTCTTATTATCTTTTTAGATCAGTGGGTCTCAAGTTTTTTTTTTTTTGTTTTTTTTACTCAAGATAACCCTAACATGTTCCCTTAAAATGGTATGTCATTTGTGATGGGTGTAGTGAAGGTTACAAGTACATACATCTAGTTATCCATTGACAGAATAATAAAACCAAACAAAATGTACATATTCATTTATAGAAATATACATTTCAAAATCAACATTTACATTTTGGTGAAAGTATTTATAGAAAAAAAGGTGCACCGTAAGTGAATGTTCATGATGCACCAAAGTACCAAGGCACCCTGGTTGAGAATCACTAATTTAGGTTGTAAGTGGGCACTATGGCTATTGAAACACATGGTTTTTAGTTTGTTTAACAGAAGGACTTACCTAGGTAGGTGTCTTTCATTCAGCTGTCTGATATAGACAGATTTCACATTAGATAGAGTGGACAATATTGAGAGGTGCATCACTGATGCTGGCCAAACCCACTTTCTGAGTTGTGGGTATGGCCTGAGCAGTCCCTCCCACACTGGTTTATGGTGAATGCTTATTTTTAACAGTTTGTTTATCAGTTTGCCCATTTTATTTAGGGTGCCTTGTATATGGTTTTCAGGAAAAAAAGTCCGTACCCAGTCAATTAGCCCTCCTGATACAAGATGGTTGCATAAAACAAAATTAATTGCCTTGTATCTTTCAGTTTCTTTCATTTGGTTTAGCTTCATTGAATCAGCTATTTCAGTTTTTTCTTACATCAACTTTTAGTGGTATTTGTGCCCTCTACATACAGCTCTACTATGTCTTTACTTTATATATCACTAATGTGAACTGATAAATGTTGTTTGTAATTACAATTTATATATTAGTAACTGCCTAATATTTATCAAGTAGTTTGCAAATAATTGATAAGTATTTGCAATGCGGTAGCAGACAGAGAATGATGGGAATTTAAACAACAGCCAGAGGAAAGAAACAAGAACCCCACCCACTGCGCACACACACACAACAGCTGAAAACGCGTCTCATTATTGTGTTCAAAATCTTTGTATATCTTTCCTATGATAGGTGCAAATAGGTACAAGGTATGTTTTGTGTGTGTGTGGTGGGGGGAGGGGCAACTAGAAACCCTTTGTTTGCCCATTATATATATTACTAAAATATTTAAAATGTAAAAAAAAAAAAAAAAAAAAAAATCTCTCTCCCTTAAATTTTTCTGGCCCTCTCCAATACAATAAGAGTTACGCAGGCAATTTCTCAGAGCTTGGTCTCAGACCATGAACTCCAGTGGGAATTTTATAGAAAGTCGGTGTTGATGAACATCCCTAATGATCTTGGACAGCCCAGAATATATTCATAAAATGGCTTTAAATATTGATATGATGTCATTGCATGTCTGAAAATGTTGAAATGTTCATTTCCAAAGCAGGGCATGTTGTGTCTAATTTATGAAATGGAAACTGATTACTACTATTTCAGAATACACTGATTATGCACATGGATGCAAGCAATAAAATAATTATTGGATGCCGGGCGGCTGATGCAAGCGAGTAAATGTGGAGATGCAAATGAGTTTCCTGGCTATTAAATGATAATCTTCACTTTTTTGCTCATAATTGATGTTACAGTATTCATATTTAAAAACAAATATCTTTTATTTCGTCTGAGCCTTTGTGAGAACAACGGAGAGATATTCTATTGTGTTTGAGATTCCAATAGCAGAAACAATAAAATGGGCTCATTTTCTAGATAATCTTTTTTTTTTTTCTCTCCATCATTTGTGACAATGCTAATTATAAGTTTTATATCAATCAGACGAGTTCTGTTTTGCATATCTGGATTAATAAAAAATATATAATTTACTTGATCAGATTTGCAGGAATTGTATTTCACCTCTTGCCAATGATGATTCAAAAGTTAAAAGAAAACTAATACATTTTAATAATAACCCCCCAACAAACACACACTCACACACACACACATTCACACACACACACACACACACACACACACACTCACACACACTTTAGTACATCTCCCCCTGTAGTCTATAACTAAATTTCTCCCATAGAATAACATAGGAACTGGAGAGTTTATCTCACTGGAGAAGTTATCTCCTCTGTATCACACCTTAGTACATGTCCCCCTGTAGTCTATTACTAAAGATCTCTCATAGAATAACATTGGAACTGGAGAGTTTATCTCACTGGAGAAGTTATCTCCTCTTTATCACACCTTAGTACATCTCCCCTGTAGTCTATAACTAAATCTCTCCCATAGAATAACATAGGAACTGGAGAGTTTATCACACTGGAGAAGTTATCTCCTCTGTATCACACCTTAGTACATCTCTCCCTGTAGTCTATAACTAAATCTCTCCCATAGAATAACATAGGAACTGGAGAGTTTATCACACTGGAGAAGTTATCTCCTCTGTATCACACCTTAGTACATGTCCCCCTGTAGTCTATTACTAAAGATCTCTCACAGAATAACATAGGAACTGGAGAGTTTATCTCACTGGAGAAGTTATCTCCTCTTTATCACATCTTAGTACATCTCTCCTGTGGTCTATAACTAAATATCTCCCATAGAATAACATAGGAAATGGAGAGTTTATCACTGGAGAAGTTATCTCCTCTTTATCACACCTTAGTGCATCTCCCCTGTAGTCTATAACTAAATCTCTCCCATAGAATAACATAGGAACTGGAGAGTTTATCTCACTGGAGAAGTGATCTAATTGTTTTTCACGTCTTAGGTCTTAGGTTTAAAAGAACAGTAAAATAGGGTTTTCTTGCTGTTTTATTCAACGATTGTAACTGTTCAAGCTGCTCAATCTATCTCAAACTGATGAAGAGGTTACTGTCACATTGTATGGAAGATAAAGTCACTGACTCACCTCTCCCATAGAATGCACTACAATAACTGTTGGAACACACAGTGAACTGATGGTGAACTTTCTGGGTGTCGATAGGATTGTTTATTTAAAAAAATATTTAATTTGTACTTCATTTGGAAGAAGGTGTACCCCAGCTGTGAAATGACCATTGTTTTACCCAACAGAAAAATACCTACAATATATTAATTTTGATAAAAATATACTAGTAGGGTGCATTGCTAAACAACGTACTGCTCCCCCTTCTGGTAAGCAAGATATGTATACAGAGGGAGGAGAGTCATAACTGAGTTTATATATATATACTCTTACAGAACCCAATATAAATTATTATTGTAATTACTCATGTAAAGTAACAAGATAGCCAAAGGTTCTGTGCACTTAGGGAGTTGTAAGTACAGATCATTGGGGGGCATTTATCATGAATTTTCAAATTAAAAATAAGTAGCAAATATGTGTTTGACGGCTAAACGTGAATATTTATGACTCTGTCTGACTAATTGTTTTCTCGTGTGTGACAAGTGCGATTCTGGAAGGCCTCTGTCTCTAGTTGTGGGTGGTGTTGACTCCTCATTAGTTTACTATCAGTCTGTTAACCCATTCAGTGCAAAGAGGGGTACGCTTTGCAATGCATTGCGTACCCCTCTTGTCAGTAAAAGGGTTAAGGAAGAGGTGTTATACTGCCAGTCTGCACAGGAATGTTATGGATCTAGAGCAATGGTGCCCGGCCTGTAATTCTCCACCTGTTGTTGGACTGCGACTCCCATCAGTCTCAGCTTTTTTTAAAGGAGAGCTAACGCTTCTTTGTAATAAGCAACTACCCGCTTACCCGAAAATCCTCATGTCCACTATGAACTTTGTCTTTGTTTAAGAAATAACGTCTTCAATCCATCCTGAACATCAGATCGACGTAAGAGGTCATGGCGGTTCCTGGTAGTTTTTTTCTAACTGAAACTAGCAGAGCGAATAAGCCTTCTTAAAGGGATAGTAATACTTAAATATTACTAATCCCCCTATTGTAGCTATGGTACAAAGAATTTAATTGTCCCCAGTGTCATCTCTTAAACCTTCATGGTTTGAGAGATAACCGAACGCAAAGTTCCCCCCTCCCTCCCCCTTCCCAGAAGTCAGCGTTGTGCTGACTGCAGGGATATCCGGTCTGACTTTCATCAGGTGGCTCTGCAGCAGAGCCGAGATCGTGTTAGTAAAAAATAATTATTTCATTGAAAGGTCTTCTACATGTGATTGGTTTGTGATTGGTTTGCAAGCACATGTAGAAAACCGTTTCAGCTAAATAATTATTTTTTACTAACTCGATCTCAGCTCGGCTGCAGAGCCGCATGATGCAAATAAGACTGACTATCCCTGCAGTCAGTACAACGCTAACTTCAGGGAAGGGGGAGGGAGGGGGATCTTTGCGTTCGGTTATCTCTCAAACCCTAAAGATTTGAGAGATGACGCTGGGAACAATTCATTTCTTTGTACCATGGCTACAATATGGGGATTAGAAATATTTAAGTATTACTATCCCTTTAACCCTTAAAAGTTGAACTATCACCCCAATACAAGTTTGTCTCTGGCCAGTGAGAGTCCTCCAGCTTACCTCCAGAAATCCTCCGTCATCACAGGAGGCTGGATTGAGATGCTATGTGGGAGGGGAGAAGAGGAAGATTGACAGACTGTGGTGCAGAGCTGTTAGGGTGACCACATTTCCATTCTGCAGTCCAGGGACACTGTGGATAAGAGAACAGAATACGTGTCCTCATCTCTAGGGGTCATTATGTATCACTGGATATCAGGGTGCAACCTGCTCTTTGTCTGGCACACCACAGAATTTGGAGTGAGAGGGAGAAAAGCCCAGTGACTGATGTGACAGAAAGAAATGACTGTAGTGGGCTCCAAGAAAATGCACTTCATGCTCATGTGTAGAGCTCTCTCTGGAATCCATTTTGTTGTAGCCCAGCAGAGGCATCACTTCCTGTCACAGATGGCAATGGGCAGTTGGGAACTCTGTGTTCTGGAGCCTTCATTCTGGGACTTTGTATTGTCCCTGAATGAGTCTGCCAGGGACATGGGACACACATTTAAAATCAGGGACTGTCCTGGGCAATCAGGGACATGTGGTCACCATGTGGTCACCATAACAGCTGTACCCGCTGTCTGTCTGGAAGGAAGGCACAGGATCATTTTTGAAACTTAAAATGTATCCATACAACAAACTTCATAAAAAATTAAAACAACGGTTTTAATGCTACACCATCCTATGGAGATTTATGGTCAACTGGCTAGATCTGTCCATAGGATGGTGTAGCAACAGCGCCACTGTACAATTTCAGGACATTGAGATACTGGGGCAAATCGAATGCATCTTAACCCTTTGAGTCCATTTGGCTGGTGAAAAGTACATTTATTCTGCAAAATCCAATGAGGGATCTGCATTTGTCCTGAATCCTGGGAGTAAAGAAGGGGCTTGGGTAAAGTAAATGACACCGGAGTTTGGGTAGGTGGCGAAGGTTGAACTTGATGGACCTGTGTCTTTATTCAACCTAATTTACTGTGTTACTATGTTACTGTGTTTCTATGGTACTGTGTTACTATGTTACTGTGTTACTATGTTATTGTGTTACTTTGTCACTGTGTTACTATGTTACTGTGTCACTGTGTTACTATATTACTATCTTACTATGTTACTGTGTTATTGTGTTACTGTGTTACTATGTTACTGTGTTATTATGTTCCTGTATTACTATGTTAATATGTTACTGTGTTACTATGTTAATATGTTACTATGGTACTGTGTTACTGAGTTACTGTTATACTGTGTTACTATATTACTGTATTACTATGTTAGTCTTACCTAAGATGTCTCTACTGATTTCTTGATCCTAATGTGTTGGACCCCCGCTATCATTTGAGGGATTAACCCTCTGCATACCAGAGAGCTGTCCAAAGCACCTCTCTGGCATTCAAATGGTTAAAGAGTATTCTTTTATGTGTGAATCTGCTCTTCTCATCTCTATGGATGTTTGGCTTCAGTTTTTATGAAATACATTTTGAATACGATCATAACCTGAGATCAGATGCAAGGTATGCTTTAACCAGTGGGTGTCCTCCAATGGGCATTCTCCCCCGTCCCCAGATGAACATAGGGACTGGTCAGGCTGCCCTGGGGGTATTTTATGACTTTGCACCCCCCCCCCCCCAGGATAAAATTCAGCAGATACCCACGTTTTAAATTAATTTCTGCTTTTGCAAGACATACAAAAATTCTATATCAAACCTAAACTCTTAACGATGTGGAAAAATAACATTATTTCAGGTGGTTTTGATGTAAATAGAATCCCTTTTGGGTTTGCGCAAAATCAAAAACTTTTTGTCCACAAATGAAATCTATAGAGGATTAAAAAATTGATTAAACAGAAAAAAATGTTTCCATTAGCATATTCCTGTTTGATGGTGCTTAGCAAGGCCAGTAGCTATATGTTAGTTGCAGTCGGCATGATAAATGCTTCTGGCTTCCATCACAAGCACGCACCTGCTAGGAACTGAATCCATCGCTTTACAGCGTTACTGGGTCACTTGCTCGTGAGGACCTTGGCAAATGGTCCTTTTTATGTTTTCAAATTTCACACTTGGAATTCTTTGTGAAGAGGTGTGTGTGTCTGTGTGTGTAGGCGTGCAAGTGTGTGTGTGTGTGTGTGCTTTGTGTATGTGTACAGGTGTATATGTGTGTGTACTATGTGTGTGTGTAGGCGTGAAAGTGTATGTATGTGTGTGTGCAGGTGTATGTGTGTGTGTACTATGTGTGTAGGTTTGCAAGTGTATGTCTGTGTGCTCTGTGTATGTGTACAGGTGTTTGTGTGTGTACTATGTGTATATGTGTGTGTAGGTTTGCAAGTGTATGTCTGTGTGCTCTGTATATGTGTGTGAAGGTGTATGTGTGTGTGTACTTTGTGTGTATTTGTGCATAATTGTGCTATATATGTGCCTTCTTGTGTTAGTAGTTGTGTGTTTGTGCATTAGCATTTGTGTGTTTGTGTATTTCTTTTTGTGTTCATGTTTTATATTTATGTACGTTTAGGTGTCTGTTTTTAATTGTGCTGTTATTTCATTTTGGTTTATTTGTTTGTGTATCTGCACCTAATATCCTATATAATAAAAGGCCAGAAAGTTTGTCACGATGCAGTCATGCTCAGTAGAGACTGCCCACTTTCAGCATGGAGCAGTGAGGTAACGGCAGTATGCAGAGCAGGTCCAGGTAACGTTAACCTTTTGAGTGTCAGAGGGTTACGCAATGCATTACTTTGCAATGCGTTACATACCCCTCTGGCACTCAAACAGTTAAGAGGCCAGTCCTGCTCTGCGTACTGCCGTTACCTCACTGCTCCATGGCCCGTGCACACAGGCTTTTACACTAGTGAGGAATAATCTAATACCGATTCCAGAGGTGGAACTGTAGGTGGATCAGCTGGCAACCTCACAGGTCACAGAATAGCAGACGAACAGCGTCAGAGTTCTGATGTATGAAATAGCAGAGGAGGCGACTGTTTATATCTGGATGAGGGGAGAACTTTTTGGGGTTATGCTGATTTTAGCATGTACGTCCGTTTCCTATATGGGAAAGAGACATTAGAGATATTTTTTTGTGTAAATTGATGAATGTTGTGAGATTGGTATTTGGTAAATGTAGGATGAATTTTTGATCTTTCCCCAGAGAACAGAATGTGCTGGTTACAGCTCTGATAAAGATACATAAAAACCCTTTATTGTATTTCCCATGATGCACTGTGCGGCATGCGTTACTCACATATGTGACTATACATAGTACCTCTGCTTTCATCTACACGCAAGATATCAGGTGAATATGGGAATAACTAGGGATGTGCAGAAGTTCCAATTTTGTCCTCGTGAAAATAGCAGTGGAAAGGGGGTGATATTCCTACTTTCAATGGAAATTCCAGACTGGACAAAATAGCTGCAAAACTTCATCCAGAAAGTGTTCTTAGGTGGAATTCCATGTTCAGTCCAGAATGCCAGTGTTGACTTGCAGCAGTTCTGATGTTCTTATGATGACATCACAATGCATGCACATGAGGTCATCTCACATACACAAACATGCACACTTGGATCATCTCACATACACACACACAAGCACACACAGATACACATGCATGCATACTTTGTTCATCTCACAGACACATGCATGGACTCTCAGGTCATCTCAACAAACATGCGTGCACGTTGGGGTAATCACACACACACACACACACACACACACATGCATGCGTGCACTCTTGGGTCATCTCACACACACATGCATGTCCTATTGGGTCATCTCACACACACACACACACACACACATGCATGCACTCATGGGTCATCTCACACACACACATGAATGCACTCTCGGGTCATCTCACATACATACATGTATACTCGGGTCATCTCTCTCTCACACACACACACACACACACACATGAATGCACTCTTGGGTCATCTCACATACATACATTATACTTGGGTCATCTCACACACATGATGAATGAATGACGGGGTCATCTCACACACACATGAATGCACTCTTGGGTTATCTCACACATACATACACACTCAGACAGGACTGGATTTACATCCCAAGATTCCCCTAGACAAACCACTCTAGGCATCCTTAGTCCCACCCATGGCCACACCCATTCTCTTCACATGACCCTGCTCCAGTTCTCATACACTGTTTACTACCATGGAAAATACCTTTAACAAGCAAGAATGACAAATGTATTAACCCCTTGGTTGCTTGGAGATCTCTCTAGCAACCAAGAGGGTAAATAATAGTAAAGGGGTATTACCCCGGAGCAAAGACATTGAGAGTATTCTGGCCACACCCACAACTCAAAATGTGGGCCAACACATCTGAGACGCCCCACAAAATTTGGAGCTCTAGACAGTTGCTTACTCTGCTTATTGGAAGTTTGCCCTGCACTCAGGTCATCACAATCATACACACAAACACACACACACACACACACACATACACACACACGTTCACAACCCAGGGAGGGGAAGAACAATGCAAAGCATCTCTCTACGCCTAGTATATATGATGCCAAGAATAAAATACAGGCGTATATGTGCAAACAACACCATGAATGACATATGTATCTAAAATAAATAAAAATTAGATCTATACAAATTAAAGAAACTGCAAAACAGGCCATGTGTCAGGCAATTGATGGTGTAACATGCAACTGTAGGCAGAGCAGTGTCGAGCAATGAGGTGAATGGCAAGTTGTACAGAAGGGGTAGTTCTAAGTAAGTGACAGGTTGCCACCAAATGAATGGGAAAGTAGTGCATTAATGAGTATAGCCGCTTACAGATGAAAATCATTGTAAGGCACAAATAAACATGGGGTTCCAATAGAGGTCTCTGTGTTCTAGATGTTGTCTTACTTGATTACAATAATGTTCATGCTCATCAGCCTGACAATCCCATTCTCAGTTGAACCTGGTTGGGTCTGTTGTTCAGAGACCGACTGCTCTGTCTTCACTCCTTTCGACCCATCTCTTGCTGTTCCTTTTGACTTCCTTCTCTCTCCACTTCTTTCGACCTCCAATCACCAGTCTCTCTCCACTTCTTTCAACCTCCAATCACCAGTCTCTCTCCACTTCTTCCGATCTCCAATCACCACTCTCTCTCCACTTCTTCCAACCTCCAATCACCACTCTCTTTCCACTTCTTTCGACCTCCAATCACCACTCTCTCTCCACTTCTTTCGACCTCCAATCACCACTCTCCCTCCACTTCTTCCGACCTCCAATCACCACTCTCTCTCCACTTCTTCCAACCTCCAATCACCAGTCTCTCTCCACTTCTTTCGACCTCCAATCACTGTTCTTTGGACACTTCTCTTTCCTCCACGTGTAGGACACTTGATATCCAGAATACATTTCGGCGATCCAAAACTGGTGCCTTCCCCTGGAAGACAAACTTGTTCACAACAGCACATAGCAATGCAGCTGAAGAGGTTGTCTTGAAGGAGCTCCTCTGGCGGTGGAAGGTCCTTTTTTCCACTGCAGAATATTTCACACTAGGACTAATCCTTTTGAAGTGTCTTGACTTAATTGGTAACAGTATCATGCTTTGTTGTAATATATATTCATATCAAAAACTCACGTGAGCTGCATTGATTTTCTTTACATGTATATGGTGGAAAGAGACAAAGTCTCTTTTGCTGTTGTATACATTATAGTAAAAAAATAATAGTACAGCAATTCTAGGGCAAAACAGCTGCAACTTGTGTAATGTAACA
>CM074728.1:123712970-123837457 GCA_037306005.1 Rhinophrynus dorsalis | reverse complement strand
ACACACCCCACACTCCTCCCATAACATGACCTCACACCCCTCACTCCTCCCATAACATGACCGCACACCCCACACTCCTCCCATAACATGACCGCACACCCCACACTCCTCCCATAACATGACCGCACACCCCACACTCCTCCCATAACATGACCGCACACCCCACACTCCTCCCATAACATGACCTCACACCCCACACTCCTCCCATAACATGACCACACACCCCACACTCCTCCCATAACATGACCTCACACCCCTCACTCCTCCCATAACATGACCGCACACCCCACACTCCTCCCATAACAAGACCTCACACCCCACACTCCTCCCATAACATGACCGCACACCCCACACTCCTCCCATAACATGACCTCACACCCCACACTCCTCCCATAACATGACCACACACCCCACACTCCTCCCATAACATGACCACACACCCCACACTCCTCCCATAACATGACCACACACCCCTCACTCCTCCCATAACATGACCGCACACCCCACACTCCTCCCATAACATGACCACACACCCCTCACTCCTCCCATAACATGACCGCACACCCCACACTCCTCCCATAACATGACCACACACCCCTCACTCCTCCCATAACATGACCGCACACCCCACACTCCTCCCATAACATGACCGCACACCCCTCACTCCTCCCATAACATGACCACACACCCCTCACTCCTCCCATAACATGACCGCACACCCCACACTCCTCCCATAACATGACCGCACACCCCTCACTCCTCCCATAACATGACCTCACACCCCACACTCCTCCCATAACATGACCGCACACCCCACACTCCTCCCATAACATGACCACACACCCCACACTCCTCCCATAACATGACCTCACACCCCTCACTCCTCCCATAACGTCACCGCACACCCCTCACTCCTCCCATAACATGACCTCACACCCCTCACTCCTCCCATAACATGACCACACACCCCTCACTCCTCCCATAACATGACCACACACCACACTCCTCCCATAACATGACCTCACACCCCACACTCCTCCCATAACAAGACCTCACACCCCACACTCCTCCCATAACATGACCACACACCCCTCACTCCTCCCATAACATGACCACACACCACACTCCTCCCATAACATGACCACACACCCCTCACTCCTCCCATAACATGACCCCACACCCTACACTCCTCCCATAACATGACCGCACACCCCACACTCCTCCCATAACATGACCGCACACCCCACACTCCTCCCATAACATGACCGCACACCCCACACTCCTCCCATAACATGACCACACACCCCACACTCCTCCCATAACATGACCGCACACCCCACACTCCTCCCATAACATGACCGCACACCCCACACTCCTCCCATAACATGACCACACACCCCACACTCCTCCCATAACATGACCACACACCCCACACTCCTCCCATAACATGACCTCACACCCCTCACTCCTCCCATAACATGACCACACACCCCTCACTCCTCCCATAACATGACCGCACACCCCACACTCCTCCCATAACATGACCACACACCCCTCACTCCTCCCATAACATGACCTCACACCCCACACTCCTCCCATAACATGACCGCACACCCCACACTCCTCCCATAACAAGACCTCACACCCCACACTCCTCCCATAACATGACCGCACACCCTACACTCCTCCCATAACATGACCGCACACCCCACACTCCTCCCATAACATGACCACACATCCCTCACTCCTCCCATAACATGACCGCACACCCCTCACTCCTCCCATAACATGACCGCACACCCCTCACTCCTCCCATAACATGACCTCACACCCCACACTCCTCCCATAACATGACCGCACACCCCACACTCCTCCCATAACAAGACCTCACACCCCACACTCCTCCCATAACATGACCGCACACCCCACACTCCTCCCATAACATGACCCCACACCCCACACTCCTCCCATAACATGACCACACACCCTACACTCCTCCCATAACATGACCTCACACCCTACACTCCTCCCATAACATGACCGCACACCCCACACTCCTCCCATAACATGACCGCACACCCCACACTCCTCCCATAACAAGACCTCACACCCCACACTCCTCCCATAACATGACCGCACATCCCTCACTCCTCCCATAACAAGACCTCACACCCCACACTCCTCCCATAACATGACCGCACACCCCACACTCCTCCCATAACATGACCTCACACCCCTCACTCCTCCCATAACATGACCTCACACCCCTCACTCCTCCCATAACATGACCACACACCCCACACTCCTCCCATAACAAGACCTCACACCCCACACTCCTCCCATAACATGACCGCACACCCCACACTCCTCCCATAACATGACCTCACACCCCTCACTCCTCCCATAACATGACCACACACCCCTCACTCCTCCCATAACATGACCACACACCCCTCACTCCTCCCATAACATGACCCCACACCCCTCACTCCTCCCATAACATGACCACACACCCCTCACTCCTCCCATAACATGACCACACACCCCTCACTCCTCCCATAACATGACCACACACCCCTCACTCCTCCCATAACATGACCACACACCCCACACTCCTCCCATAACATGACCGCACACCCCACACTCCTCCCATAACAAGACCACACACCCCACACTCCTCCCATAACATGACCTCACACCCCTCACTCCTCCCATAACATGACCGCACACCCCACACTCCTCCCATAACAAGACCACACACCCCACACTCCTCCCATAACATGACCTCACACCCCTCACTCCTCCCATAACATGACCGCACACCCCTCACTCCTCCCATAACAAGACCACACACCCCACACTCCTCCCATAACATGACCACACACCCCACACTCCTCCCATAACATGACCTCACACCCCTCACTCCTCCCATAACATGACCGCACACCCCTCACTCCTCCCATAACAAGACCGCACACCCCTCACTCCTCCCATAACATGACCGCACACCCCTCACTCCTCCCATAACAAGACCACACACCCCACACTCCTCCCATAACATGACCCCACACCCCACACTCCTCCCATAACATGACCTCACACCCCTCACTCCTCCCATAACATGACCTCACACCCCTCACTCCTCCCATAACATGACCGCATACCCCACACTCCTCCCATAACAAGACCACACCCCCCTCACTCCTCCCATAACAAGACCGCACACCCCTCACTCCTCCCATAACATGACCGCATACCCCACACTCCTCCCATAACAAGACCACACACCCCTCACTCCTCCCATAACAAGACCGCACAACCCTCACTCCTCCCATAACATGACCACACACCCCACACTCCTCCCATAACATGACCTCACACCCCACACTCCTCCCATAACATGACCGCACAACCCTCACTCCTCCCATAACATGACCAAACACCCCTCACTCCTCCCATAACATGACCGCACACCCCACACTCCTCCCATAACATGACCTCACACCCCTCACTCCTCCCATAACATGACCGCACACCCCTCACTCCTCCCATAACATGACCGCACACCCCACACTCCTCCCATAACATGACCACACACCCCTCACTCCTCCCATAACATGACCTCACACCCCACACTCCTCCCATAACATGACCGCACAACCCTCACTCCTCCCATAACATGACCAAACACCCCTCACTCCTCCCATAACATGACCGCACACCCCACACTCCTCCCATAACATGACCACACACCCCACACTCCTCCCATAACATGACCGCACAACCCTCACTCCTCCCATAACATGACCAAACACCCCTCACTCCTCCCATAACATGACCGCACACCCCACACTCCTCCCATAACATGACCTCACACCCCTCACTCCTCCCATAACATGACCGCACACCCCTCACTCCTCCCATAACATGACCGCACACCCCACACTCCTCCCATAACATGACCACACACCCCTCACTCCTCCCATAACATGACCTCACACCCCACACTCCTCCCATAACATGACCGCACACCCCACACTCCTCCCATAACATGACCACACACCCCACACTCCTCCCATAACATGACCGCACACCCCTCACTCCTCCCATAACATGACCTCACACCCCTCACTCCTCCCATAACGTCACCGCACACCCCACACTCCTCCCATAACATGACCGCACACCCCACACTCCTCCCATAACATGACCGCACACCCTACACTCCTCCCATAACATGACCACACACCCCTCACTCCTCCCATAACATGACCGCACACCCCACACTCCTCCCATAACATGACTGCACACCCCTCACTCCTCCCATAACATGACCACACACCCCACACTCCTCCCATAACATGACCACACACCCCTCACTCCTCCCATAACATGACCTCACACCCCTCACTCCTCCCATAACATGACCTCACACCCCTCACTCCTCCCATAACATGACCGCACACCCCACACTCCTCCCATAACAAGACCACACACCCCTCACTCCTCCCATAACATGACCGCACACCCCTCACTCCTCCCATAACAAGACCGCACACCCCTCACTCCTCCCATAACATGACCGCACACCCCACACTCCTCCCATAACATGACCGCACACCCCACACTCCTCCCATAACAAGACCACACACCCCACACTCCTCCCATAACATGACCTCACACCCCTCACTCCTCCCATAACATGACCTCACACCCCTCACTCCTCCCATAACATGACCACACACCCCACACTCCTCCCATAACAAGACCTCACACCCCACACTCCTCCCATAACATGACCACACACCCCACACTCCTCCCATAACATGACCTCACACCCCTCACTCCTCCCATAACATGACCTCACACCCCACACTCCTCCCATAACATGACCGCACACCCCTCACTCCTCCCATAACATGACCTCACACCCCTCACTCCTCCCATAACATGACCACACACCCCACACTCCTCCCATAACATGACTGCACACCCCACACTCCTCCCATAACATGACCGCACACCCCACACTCCTCCCATAACATGACCCCACACCCCACACTCCTCCCATAACATGACCCCACACCCCACACTCCTCCCATAACATGACCCCACACCCCTCACTCCTCCCATAACATGACCGCACACCCCACACTCCTCCCATAACATGACCGCACACCCCACACTCCTCCCATAACATGACCACACACCCCTCACTCCTCCCATAACATGACCTCACACCCCACACTCCTCCCATAACATGACCGCACACCCCTCACTCCTCCCATAACATGACCGCACACCCCACACTCCTCCCATAACATGACCTCACACCCCTCACTCCTCCCATAACATGACCCCACACCCCACACTCCTCCCATAACATGACCACACACCCCACACTCCTCCCATAACATGACCGCACACCCCACACTCCTCCCATAACATGACCCCACACCCCACACTCCTCCCATAACATGACCTCACACCCCTCACTCCTCCCATAACAAGACCACACACCCCTCACTCCTCCCATAACATGACCGCACACCCCACACTCCTCCCATAACATGACCCCACACCCCACACTCCTCCCATAACATGACCTCACACCCCTCACTCCTCCCATAACATGACCTCACACCCCACACTCCTCCCATAACATGACCGCACACCCCTCACTCCTCCCATAACATGACCCCACACCCCACACTCCTCCCATAACATGACCTCACACCCCTCACTCCTCCCATAACATGACCCCACACCCCACACTCCTCCCATAACATGACCACACACCCCACACTCCTCCCATAACATGACCGCACACCCCTCACTCCTCCCATAACATGACCTCACACCCCACACTCCTCCCATAACATGACCTCACACCCCTCACTCCTCCCATAACATGACCCCACACCCCACACTCCTCCCATAACATGACCCCACACCCCACACTCATCCCATAACATGACCACACACCCCACACTCCTCCCTAAACATGACCACACACCCCTCACTCCTCCCATAACATGACCGCACACCCCACACTCCTCCCATAACATGACCTCACACCCCACACTCCTCCCATAACATGACCACACACCCCACACTCCTCCCTAAACATGACCTCACACCCCACACTCCTCCCATAACATGACCGCACACCCCACACTCCTCCCATAACATGACCGCACACCCCACACTCCTCCCATAACATGACCGCACACCCCTCACTCCTCCCATAACATGACCGCACACCCCTCACTCCTCCCATAACATGACCCCACACCCCACACTCCTCCCATAACATGACCGCACACCCCTCACTCCTCCCATAACATGACCACACACCCCACACTCCTCCCATAACATGACCACACACCCCTCACTCCTCCCATAACATGACCGCACACCCCACACTCCTCCCATAACATGACCACACACCCCACACTCCTCCCATAACATGACCACACACCCCACACTCCTCCCATAACATGACCGCACACCCCACACTCCTCCCATAACATGACCGCACACCCCTCACTCCTCCCATAACATGACCGCGCACCCCACACTCCTCCCATAACATGACCACACACCCCACACTCCTCCCATAACATGACCGCACACCCCACACTCCTCCCATAACATGACCGCACACCCCACACTCCTCCCATAACATGACCGCACACCCCACACTCCTCCCATAACATGACCTCACACCCCACACTCCTCCCATAACATGACCTCACACCCCTCACTCCTCCCATAACATGACCTCACACCCCTCACTCCTCCCATAACATGACCGCACACCCCACACTCCTCCCATAACATGACCCCACACTCCTCCCATAACATGACCGCACACCCCACACTCCTCCCATAACATGACCCCACACTCCTCCCATAACATGACCGCACACCCCACACTCCTCCCATAACATGACCGCACACCCCACACTCCTCCCATAACATGACCTCACACCCCACACTCCTCCCATAACATGACCTCACACCCCTCACTCCTCCCATAACATGACCTCACACCCCTCACTCCTCCCATAACATGACCGCACACCCCACACTCCTCCCATAACAAGACCACACACCCCACACTCCTCCCATAACATGACCCCACACTCCTCCCATAACATGACCTCACACCCCACACTCCTCCCATAACATGACCGCACACCCCACACTCCTCCCATAACATGACCGCACACCCCACACTCCTCCCATAACATGACCCCACACTCCTCCCATAACATGACCGCACACCCCACACTCCTCCCATAACATGACCACACACCCCACACTCCTCCCATAACAAGACCACACACCCCACACTCCTCCCATAACATGACCGCACACCCCACACTCCTCCCATAACGTGACCGCACACCCCACACTCCTCCCATAACATGACCGCACACCCCACACTCCTCCCATAACGTGACCGCACACCCCACACTCCTCCCATAACATGACCGCACACCCCACACTCCTCCCATAACAAGACCACACACCCCACACTCCTCCCATAACATGACCGCACACCCCACACTCCTCCCATAACGTGACCGCACACCCCACACTCCTCCCATAACATGACCGCACACCCCACACTCCTCCCATAACGTGACCGCACACCCCACACTCCTCCCATAACATGACCGCACACCCCACACTCCTCCCATAACATGACCACACACCCCACACTCCTCCCATAACATGACTTCCAGCCAAACTCACAGGCCTTTTCCACAGAACATAGATTAAAACATACAAACAGAAAACGTATGTAGTATGGTATATGAACCGGACATCACAGGAATATATACACTGGTAAATAACCTGTCCAAATTACTATGTAAACTGGTCATTACAGAAATATATAAACTGATAAATAACCTGTCCAAATTAGTACATAAACTGGACATCACAGAAATATATAAACTGTCCAAATTAGTACATAAACTGGACATTAGTGATGAGCGAGCACCCCAATGCTCGGGTGTTCGGGTACTCTGACCGAGCACCCCCTGAGGCTCGAGTGCTCGGCCGAGCACCTGAGCCCCATTGAAGTCAATGGGAGGACTCGAGCATTACACCAGGCACCCCCTGCTCTGATGAGGGGAGGGTGCCTGGTCCATAGGAAAAGGGCAGAAAAGGATGGAAACACCACAGAAATGGTTCAGGGACAGCATAGGGAGGATGTCTGGATGCATCTTGGACTCCAACATCGCTGCTGGGAACGATCTTTCGCCCGTAGTACGCCATTTTTACAGACTGACCGTAAAACACACAAAAAGGAAAATAAAAACGACTTTAGGCGAAAAATTGTTACCAAACAGTATTTGCTGTATATTTACTTGTATATCATCTGCAAATTCTCCCAAAAATTTCCTCGATTTTTCTGAACTGAGGCCATGATTAAGAGGGAAACGTGCGCAGAGGCAAATTCTCCCAAAAATTTCCTTGATTTTCAGAACTGAGGCCATGATTAAGAGGGAAACGTGCGCAGAGGCAAATTCTCCCAAAAATTTCCTTGATTTTCAGAACTGAGGCCATGATTAAGAGGGAAACGTGCGCTGAGCTGACCATCTAAAACATTATGGGTGAGGGTCTGCTGCAGAGCTGACCATCCTAAACATTATATGCGAAGGCCTGCTAGTGAGCTGACGCTATAAAACATTATATGAGAGGGCCCGCTAGAGAGCTGACCCAATAAAACATTATATGAGAAGGCCCGCTGGTGAGCTGACCTATATAAAAATTGTCAAACAGGGCCCGCTGGTGAGCTGGCCCTATATAAAAATTATATCACAGGGCCCGCTGGTGAGCTGGCCCTATATAAAAATTATAGCACAGGGCATATGGAAGAGGAGGAGGAGGATGAGAAGATTAAGAGTCAACCATATACCCGTTTTTTGGGTGGAAGGGGTGAATGGGAATACAGAGTATTCACATCATTGTAAATAACATATATAAAGTGAGTTTATGTTCCCCCGCGGCTTTCCTCCAGTGGAGTGGAGAAGTCAGGGGAAATCCAGGCCTTGTTCATTTTTATAAGTGTCAACCTATCAGCATTGTCGGTGGAAAGGCGGATACGCTTATCTGTTATGATGCCACCAGCAGCACTAAATACCCGCTCAGACAGAACGCTGGCGGCAGGGCAGGCCAGCACCTCCAAGGCGTAGAGTGCCAGTTCATACCACGTGTCCAGCTTGGACACCCAGTAGTTGTAAGGCACAGAGGGATCATTGAGGACGCTGACACGGTCTGCTACGTACTCCTTCACCATCTTCCAAAACTTTTCCCTCCTTGTGACACTAGGCTGCGCATCAGGGTGAGGGTGCTGGCGGGGTGTCATGAAGGTGTCCCACGCCTTGGAGAGTGTTGCCCTGCCTTTCTCGGAACTGCTGTGTGCTCCCCTTTTCTCCCCTTCTCGGTTGGCCAAGGTAGCACGTACTCTGCCGCCAGCGTTGTCAGATGGAAAATTTTGGAGCAATTTTTCAACAAGAACCTTCTGGTATTGCACCATTTTGCTTGTCCTCTCCACCGGAGGAATGAGAGATGAGAAATTCTCTTTGTAGCGGGGGTCCAGAAGGGTGAACACCCAGTAATCCGTGTTGTCTAAAATGTGTACAACGCGTGGGTCACGGGAAAGTCAGCCTAACATAAAGTCAGCCATGTGTGCCAGAGTACCAACAGTCAAGATTTCGCTGTCCTCACCAGGAGGATGACTCTCAATATCCTCATCCTCTTCCTCCTCTTCTGCCCACCCACGCTGAAGAGATGGAACTAAAGTTCCATGGCTACCCTCTGTAGCGGAGGCAACCGTGTCTTCCTCCTCCTCCTCCTCCTCCTCCGCCTCCTCCAATTGTCGCTGAGAAGACGAAGTGAGGGTGCTCTGGCTATCACCTTGTGTAAGCTCTTCCTCCCCCATTTCCACCTCTTCCACATGCAAAGCGTCGGTTTTAATTGTGAGCAGCGAGCGTTTCAGTAGACACAGAAGTGGGATGGTTACACTGATAATAGCGTTATCGCCGCTCACCATCTGTGTCGATTCCTCAAAATTGCGTAAAACCTCGCAGAGGTCTGACATCCATTCCCACTCCTCACTTCTGATTACAGGAAGTTGAACGGAGAGGCGACGACCGTGTAACAGCTGGTACTCCACTACTGCCCTCTGCTGCTCACAACGCCGGGCCAACATGTGGAAGGTGGAGTTCCAGCGCGTGCTCACGTCACACAGCAGCCGGTGAGCTGGCAATTGTAAGCGCTGCTGCAGCTTCAACAGGCCGGCCGAAGCTGTAGATGACTTACGGAAATGTGCACACACGCGGCGCACCTTGGTCAAGAGATCATGCACATTGGGGTAGGTTTTTAGAAATCGCTGCACCACTAAATTAAATACATGCGCTAGGCATGGTACGTGTGTGAGCTTGCCGAGCTCCAAAGCCGCCACCAAGTTACGCCCATTATCACACACAACCATGCCTGGTTGCAGGTTGAGTGGCGAGAGCCACTGCTCGGTCTGGTGACTAATCCCCTGCAACAGCTCTGAGGCCGTGTGCTGTTTGTCCCCAAGGCAGATCAGCTTCAGCACGGCCTGTTGACGCTTCCCCACTGCAGTGCTACACTGCTTCCAGCTACTGGCTGATGGGGGAGTGGCGCTGCGTGTAGAGAATTCGGAGGTGGAAACGGAGGAGGAGGAGCCAATAACGTAGGTGCTGGCGGAAACCCTGATGGAGGTAGGGCCCGCAATCCTCGGTGTGGGTAGCACCCGTGCCATCCCAGGGTCCGAGTCGCTCCCAGCCTCCACGACATTCACCCAGTGTGCCGTCAGGGAAATGTAGCGTCCCTGGCCACAAGCACTTGTCCATGTGTCAGTCGTTAAGTGGACCTTCCCAGTAACTGCGTTGGTCAGGGCACGGGTGATGTTACGGGACACATGGTGGTGTAATGCGGGGATGGCACACCGGGAAAAGTAGTGGCGGCTGGGGACCGCGTACCGAGGGACAGCTGCTGCCATCAGGCTGCGGAAGGACTCAGTGTCCACAAGCCTAAATGGCAGCATTTCGATGGCCAGTAATTTGGAAAGGTGTGAGGTTAGTGCTATGGCCTGTGGGTGGGTGGCTGGGTACTTTCTCTTGCGCTCAAATGCCTGGGGTAACGACATTTGGACGCTGTGCTGGGACAGGGAAGTGGATGTGGTCGCTGATGGTGCTTCAGATGGTACAGGTGCAGGGCGGGAGGTATGCGGGCCTGCGCCTTCGACAGGCGATTGGCCGGCACCGAAAACAGGGGAAGAGGAGGCAGTGGTGTGGCCTGCAGACACAGATGGGCGATCCAGGCGTTCCTCCCACTTACTACGGTGCTTGGATGCCATGTGTCGGATCATGCTGGTGGTGGTGAGGTTTCTAGTGTTCATGCCTCGGCTCATTCTGGTGTGGCACAGGTTGCAAACTACAATTCTTTTGTCGTCCGCACTTTCCTTAAAAAAACGCCATACCGCGGAACACCTACCCTTTGGCAAGGTAGATTTACGCAAGGGGGTGCTCCGTGGAACATTTGCGGGCCGGTTTGGTGCGGTCCGCCTTCTTTCTGTAGCCACACCACTGCCTCTTCCAGCCTGTTGCGGTGCTGCAGATGGCTCACCCTCAGGACTGCTGTCATCGCTCGGCTCTACACCTTCCCAGGTGGGGTCAGTCACCTCATCGTCCACCAAGTCCTCCTCCACTTCCTCACTCTGATCATCCTCCTCAAGTCTTGATCCCACCACATACTCAGTCATTGACAACTGTATAACATTCTCCTCAACAAGGTCTTGAGACGGAAATAGTGGTTGATTTAATGGCAACTGTGTCTCATCATCATCATCATCATCCACTACTTCCTTTGACCTTAAATGCCGTTCACATCTGTCATCTTCTTGTGATTGGGTAGCCTCTAGAGGTTGTGAATCAGGGCACAAGATGTCATGTTCCTCTGCAAGCGTGCTTGGAGAGAGGGTCAAATGAAGGATTGGTGATGAGACGAGCTCCTCACTATATCCCAGTGTGGGATCACTTCTTTGACCAGACCGTGTATGGTGGGAGGAAGGATGATCAGAGTGAGGATTATGTTGACCAGACTCTTGGCTACTGAGAGTGGACTTGGTGGAAGACAGGGTGGTGCTTAACCGACTGGAAGCAGTATCAGCTGTCATCCAACCGACCACCTGTTCGCAGTGGTCGGACCTCGAGAGTGATGTCCTGCGACGCCCTGTAAAATTACACATGAAGCTAGGTATGGTGGATGTCTTTCTTTCTTGTGCTCTGGCACCAGGCACAGTTTCTCTGCGTCCTGACCCGCGCCCTGAACTATCAGGATCACGTCCACTTCCCCGTCCCTTTTTACCCGCCTTCTTCATCTTACACGATATATATGACTTTAATATATATGAGTTTGAAAACTTAACAGTATTTCTTACTATTCTGCAACTCTGCAGAGTACACAGAATAGGCTGCTAAACTGCGGTGACACACACTGAATGGAATAAGTGACTTTAATATTTGAGTTTGAAAACTTAACAGTATTTCTTACTATTCTGCAACTCTGCAGAGTACACAGAATAGGCTGCTAAACGGCGGTGACACACACTGAATGGAATATGTGACTTTAATATTTGAGTTTGAAAACTTAACAGTATTTCTTACTATTCTGCAACTGTGCAGAGTACACAGAATAGGCTGCTAAACGGCGGTGACACACACTGAATGGAATAAGTGACTTTAATATTTGAGTTTGAAAACTTAACAGTATTTCTTACTATTCTGCAACTCTGCAGAGTACACAGAATAGGCTGCTAAACGGCGGTGACACACACTGAATGGAATATGTGACTTTAATATTTGAGTTTGAAAACTTAACAGTATTTCTTACTATTCTGCAACTCTGCAGAGTACACAGAATAGGCTGCTAAACTGCGGTGACACACACTGAATGGAATAAGTGACTTTAATATTTGAGTTTGAAAACTTAACAGTATTTCTTACTATTCTGCAACTCTGCAGAGTACACAGAATAGGCTGCTAAACGGCAGTGACACACACTGAATGGAATATGTGACTTTAATATTTGAGTTTGAAAACTTAACAGTATTTCTTACTATTCTGCAACTGTGCAGAGTACACAGAATAGGCTGCTAAACGGCGGTGACACACACTGAATGGAATAAGTGACTTTAATATTTGAGTTTGAAAAATTAACAGTATTTCTTACTATTCTGCAACTCTGCAGAGTACACAGAATAGGCTGCTAAACGGCGGTGACACACACTGAATGGAATATGTGACTTTAATATTTGAGTTTGAAAACTTAACAGTATTTCTTACTATTCTGCAACTCTGCAGAGTACACAGAATAGGCTGCTAAACTGCGGTGACACACACTGAATGGAATATGTGACTTTAATATTTGAGTTTGAAAACTTAACAGTATTTCTTACTATTCTGCAACTGTGCAGAGTACACAGAATAGGCTGCTAAACGGCGGTGACACACACTGAATGGAATAAGTGACTTTAATATTTGAGTTTGAAAAATTAACAGTATTTCTTACTATTCTGCAACTGTGCAGAGTACACAGAATAGGCTGCTAAACGGCGGTGACACACACTGAATGGAATATGTGACTTTAATATTTGAGTTTGAAAACTTAACAGTATTTCTTACTATTCTGCAACTGTGCAGAGTACACAGAATAGGCTGCTAAACGGCGGTGACACACACTGAATGGAATAAGTGACTTTAATATTTGAGTTTGAAAAATTAACAGTATTTCTTACTATTCTGCAACTGTGCAGAGTACACAGAATAGGCTGCTAAACGGCGGTGACACACACTGAATGGAATATGTGACTTTAATATTTGAGTTTGAAAACTTAACAGTATTTCTTCCTATTCTGCAACTGTGCAGAGTACACAGAATAGGCTGCTAAACTGCGGTGACGAACACAGAATGGAATATGTGACTTTAATATTTGAGTTTGAAAACTTAACAGTATTTCTTCCTATTCTGCAACTGTGCAGAGTACACAGAATAGGCTGCTAAACGGCGGTGACACACACTGAATGGAATATGTGACTTTAATATTTGAGTTTGAAAACTTAACAGTATTTCTTCCTATTCTGCAACTGTGCAGAGTACACAGAATAGGCTGCTACACTGCGGCGAAGCACACTGAATGGAATATGTGACTTTGATATTTTAGTTTGAAGACTTAACAGTATTTCTTCCTATTCTGCAACTCTGCAGAGTACACAGAATAGGCTGCTAAACGGCGGTGACACACACTGAATAGAATATGTGACTTTAATATTTGAGTTTGAAAACTTAACAGTATTTCTTCCTATTCTGCAACTGTGCAGAGTACACAGAATAGGCTGCTACACTGCGGCGAAGCACACTGAATGGAATATGTGACTTTGATATTTTAGTTTGAAGACTTAACAGTATTTCTTCCTATTCTGCAACTCTGCACAGTACACAGAATGTGCTGCTACACTGCGGCGAAGCACACTGAATGGAATATGTGACTTTGATATTTTAGTTTGAAGACTTAACAGTATTTCTTCCTATTCTGCAACTCTGCACAGTACACAGAATGTGCTGCTACACTGCGGCGAAGCACACTGAATGGAATATGTGACTTTGATATTTTAGTTTGAAGACTTAACAGTATTTCTTCCTATTCTGCAACTCTGCACAGTACACAGAATGTGCTGCTACACTGCAGCGAAGCACACTGAATGGAATATGTGACTTTGATATTTTAGTTTGAAGACTTAACAGTATTTCTTCCTATTCTGCAACTCTGCACAGTACACAGAATGTGCTGCTACACTGCGGCGAAGCACACTGAATGGAATATGTGACTTTGATATTTTAGTTTGAAGACTTAACAGTATTTCTTCCTATTCTGCAACTCTGCACAGTACACAGAATGTGCTGCTACACTGCGGCGACGCACACTGAATGGAATATGTGACTTTGATATTTTAGTTTGAAGACTTAACAGTATTTCTTCCTATTCTGCAACTCTGCACAGTACTCAGAATGTGCTGCTAAACTGCGGCGACGCACACTGAATGGAATACGTGACTTTGATATTTTAGTTTGAAGACTTAACAGAATGTGCTCTAATCTGCAACTTTGCACACTAAACAGAATGTGCTCTAATCTGCAACTTTGCACACTAAACAGAATGTGCTCTAATCTGCAACTGTGCACACTAAACAGAATGTGCTCTAATCTGCAACTTTTCACACTAAACAGAATATTTTTTTTTTTTTTGTTTTTTGTTTTTTTCCCCCCACACAAAATAACCTGCTGCCCCCACACACAGTAGTCCTAAAAAGGACTTTTGGTTCTTTTTTTTCACAATTTTGGTTTTTTTCCTCCCTACACTGCCTTTCCCTTCCTATCCTCAGCTCTCCCTGGCTAAGACTGAGCCGAACTCGATGGTCAGGTGCTATACAGCACCTGACCACGGGTTCTGGCCAGCCAATCAGTGTAATGCCAGCAGCCAACATGGCTGCTGGCATTACACCGATGTCAGAGCCTCCCTGCACGTTTATTGGCTGCGCAGCAGCCGCAAAACGTGCGGGGAGGAGACCCGAACATGGCGGGCGAGCACATGCGGTACTCGTACGAGTACCGCCATGTGCCGAGCAGAGCGATGCTCGAGCCGATCCGAGCATCGGCCGAGCATGCTCGCTCAACACTACTGGACATCACAGAAATAAAAAACTGGCAAATTGCTTTTTAAACTCGGCATTACTACAATATATAATCTGAAAAATAAACTGTCCGAATGAATATATAAACTGGACATTACAGCAATATGTAACCTAGCACATAATAAAAAGCACATGCCCATCACTACTAAAGACTGTCATGAAGCGCTATTTCAGTTCAAATGCTTTCAATGTAAGAAATATTTATGCAGCTATATTAACCCTTTCAGTGCTAGTGGGGTGTCCAACGTGTTTCTTTGCAGCACGTTATACACTCCTTCTGGCGCTCAGAGGGTTACATTGTGTACAGTGTACAGGAACTGGTGTCAACTGCAGAAGGATTAGGACTGTGCTAGAAACACCAACCAATCAACACAGTAGGCGTGGCCACGGGACCGGATTTACTTCCCCCCGGCAGGGCACTTTAGGCACCCTTAGCTAGGCCCATGCCCCTCCCCATTCCTCACATGACTACACCCCAAATCCTATCCACTGTTTCATGGCACAGAAAATACCCTTGGCCTAAAACAAGAAAGGTTAAAAAAAAAAAAAAAAAAAAAAAAAAAGTTTAACCCCTTGGTTGCTAGAGAGATTGATCCACAACACATTAGAGATCTCTCTAGCATTGAAGGTGTTGAATAATAATAGCCCGTAAAGGGGTGTAAAACTGGTGCAGGGACATTGATATTCTCTGTCTAGCCAGTTCGCCGCTCTGCCTATTGGGAAACCTGGATCTGAGTGGCCAGAAAGGCTGAGACATGCCGCAGAGTTACACACCGCATGTGTGACTGCCTACACTTCCTAATGGGAAATCTGTACAGTGACCATGTTTCCATTCTGCAGTCCAGGGACACTGTGGATAAGAGAGAGCAGAATACGTGTCCTCATCTCTAGGGGTCATTATGTATCACTGGACATCAGGGTGCAACCTGCTCTTTGTCTGGCACACCACAGAATCTGGACTGAGAGGGAGAGAAGCCCAGTGACTGATGTGACAGAAAGAAATGGCTGTAGTGGGCTCCAAGAAAATGCACTTCATGCTCACGTGTAGAGCTCTCTCTGGAATCCATTTTGTTGTAGCCCAGCAGAGGCATCACTTCCTGTCACAGACGGCAATGGGCAGTTCTTCTTATAGTGTTGGGAACTCTGTGTTCTGGAGCCTTCATTCTGGGACTTTGTATTGTCCCTGAATGGGTCTGCCAGGGACATGGGACACACATTTAAAATCAGGGACTGTCCTGGGCAATCAGGGACATGTGGTCACCCTAGAAATCTGTCCTTAGGCTTTGACTTCCAAGGGATTAAAGAGATAGGGTGGCACCCTTACGTAGCCATCTTCCTTCATGCATACATCAAGATGCCACTGTTTAACCCCTTAAAGATGGCTGATAGTGCATGCGGTCCTCATTTAAGGACCACAGACTATTTTTTTTCGCTATTCACTTTCACGGCTCCACGAACGGTGTGTAGCCGTGCATGGAGCCCTGAATTCTATGACGGTCCTGGCACGTCATGGGTCCTTAACACATATCTACCCATGATGTTCCAAGACATCAAGGGTCATTAAGGGGTTAAGGACAGGAAGCTTGTGCAATCATTGTTTGACAATTCGTTACACACCTCTCTGGTCCTTAAACCGTTAACTTAACTCATGCATCGGGTTTACATTTTATATTGGTAACCCCCTCATATCCCCATGAAATCAGAAGAGCTAATCCTATAAGGTGACTATGCTGTGTGGGTCTCTTTTACCTCTACTCTATCCAGATCCCCTCGGCTGGTGGTTTTGTTTATTGCCAGAATGGATCAGAGCCAGCAATCCAGTGTCAGCCTGTAGAGGGACCCAGTGAGTTCAGATGACTGACAAACTTGTCCACCTCTACTAATCACAACAAGTCAACAATTAAATGATCACTAAATCCTCCTTAAAGTATCCCCCAGTATCACCCTGTTACCCTAATCTGGACGGAAAACACTAATGTCCACTATAAACCAGTTCTGCATGAATTCATTCCCCAAAATTAAAGGAACAGTAATGTCCCTTAAACATGTTTCGTTGTTTTGTAGAGTAAAATTAAAAATATATTGTGTGGTGAAAATCCTATCTCTCAAACCTTTAAGATCCTGGCTCCCTGATGTCAGCTGTAAAGCTGACAGAAGGACCTTTGTAGACCGTTCCAACGAAATAATTATTTTCCAGTGTCGCTACTGCGGCTCTGCTGAAAAGCCGCCGGCTCGTCCCAGGACCGGGATCTCCTGCTGTCAGCACAGCGCTGACGTCAGAAGAAGGGGAGGGAGGGGGGAACTTTAGCACCAAATATCTCTCAAACCATAAAGGTTTGAGAGAGAGGATTTTCGCCCCATAATTTTTACTCTACACAACAACAAAACATGTTTAAGGGACATTAGTTTCCCTTTAATATAAAAGTCAACCTCCTTTTTGAATTAGTTATATGTTGTGGAAGTGCATAATATGTAAAGTCAAATTGCCAATATATATATTTTTTAATATACTTTTATGTCTCTAACAGGGAGCTGTCTGGATTGGTTTTCAGAGAGCTTTGTGTGGGTGACTGTGAAAGCAGAAAGGGAAACAATGTAAAAAGAGAGACAGTGAAACAATGTAAAAAGAATCTCCAATACAGCATACTCAGTGCTACAAGGATAGTGCCACATTGTATCCTGAAAACACAGACCCTGGAAACCTGATCTCAGAGACATTAAAATGTATAAAAAGAAACTAGGTTTATTATCAAAATAAATAACAATAAAAGTCTAGACAATCTGACTTCACATAATACATTTGCAGAATGATTCTTTATCAGATCCCATGACCTCAAACTCCTCCCACATAAGTAAAGAGGAGTTAAAGCAAAAAAAAAAAAAAAAAAAAAGGTTTTAACCCTTTGAGTGCTAGAGGCTCACCTCTCTGGCACGCAAAGGGTTCAAACGTCTATCTATTTGGAGGTCTGAATATACAGCTGAATGAGGCGCATGTACTAAACAGAACAGGTGCGATATTTAGGTAAAGAATTTGCACCACAGTGACAAATAAAACATGTATTGATTTAAATTGAGTCTTTTAATGAATGCTATAGAGAACTCCAGTACATTCTGAAACAATATAACGGAGACCTCACTAGCTTCCTAGTAGATAAATACACTATTTAAAACAGCAGTACATTTTTGTTATGAAAAATATGTATTTTAGGCCTTTTTACCCACTGTTGAGAGAAGCAGATTCTCCAACTTATCAGAGTATAAAGGTTTTTTTATACTAACAGTGCCATCTAGTGGCCATATTCCAATTAGTTACTCTGTTACATTCTATTTCAGATGAAAGTCACTGACAAACAGTTCTCCATCGAATGTGGTGGAACCTGCTGCGTCACTTCCTGTCAAAACTTTAAGGAAGTAATCACACAGTAATTCACTTCCAGATAACTTGAACTGAATGAACAACTGTCAAGGTAGGAGTGCCCTTATTTCACTCAGCAGGAAAAGCTCTATAACAAATAGATTTTCATTAAAAAGTGTACTGCCCCTTTAAATCAGTGAGAATTTTTTAGATTTTATGTGACCTCCCCTCCCCATGCAATGCTGTTGGTTTCCCAGAGAATAGCCCAGTTCATCTTAATACATGAGCCTCATTCAGTCATTTCTAGGAAAAAGTGACCAACCTGTTTTCGGAAATTTACTTAATATGTATACATCTGCAGAAACGCCGTGTTTAGAATAAGAGAACAATAAGTAATTATTTCCTACAAATGTCCATAGGGAATTGTATCTGATATTGTTAGAAAGTCATTCAAGGAATATCTTTTTTCCCCTGCATCTCCTTTAAAATCAATCATTACAGCTAATTTAAATCAAGGTGAGTATGAAACCTTTATGCGAATATTGTTTAATCTCATTTAGGGACACTTTGAACAATGACACACACATATAATGAGATATTTAAAATTCTTTGGTCAGTTTCTAGCTAAAGGCTTTTACCGTGGGAGTGGATGAGTAATTCAGTTCAGACGACAGCTTTTTATATGCTTTTATTCTTGATTTGTTAGGCATGCATAACATAAATTTTGAAAGCAATCTGTTAATGACTTACATGGAAATCAGATATTTTTCTCTGTCACACAATATTCCAGTTCAATATCGGATGAGCTAACAGGAATAATCAGATCTACCTTGATCCTGCAGTTAAGGCATTTACCAGAACAATTTTTGATTAATAAATAACTAAAAGGTAAATTTACATTTTAATCATACTGTTCAGCTCCTAAGTTGTCCTAATTGCCCCAGTCACTTATCTGGTAGCAGAAATGATATTTACTCTGTAAATCTGTTGAAGCCTTTGATAGTGAGAGAGATGAAGATGTAACACCGTTTAGATACAGAACATTCTTTCGAACACCCAGAGACTCTGGAAATTTTGATTATTGGTTGAAATATTCAATAAGAAAAATTTGCAGCACATCATTAACCCCCCGAGTGTCAGATAGGACATGCAATGAATTATGTAGCAAAGCTTTAAACGCTTTTATGTCCCTCAAAAGAAAACCAGGTTGAAAAGCGAAATGATTGTATTTGAGACTTGTGTAGCACGGAGGAAAGTAATACAGTGTTGTAAGAATAAAATGAAAAATAGGGAAAAAAAAGACATATGTTTTTTAACTTGCGTGAAAGACTTTATTTTTTTGGTAATCATGGGATCTGTACCTGCTTCCTGCTTAGGGCACTGGGTACATATAGCAGTTATTTGGAAATCTGTATGTAATGTAATATTCATTTTAGCGCTACTTTTTGGACCAAAATGTGCAAAAAGCATAATGTAATTTTTGAAAGTTAACAGTAAGGAGAATTCTTTGATAATATATATGATAAACACATACGATGGAATGGAAACTTACATTTTAAATCTTAATGCTCTGCCACTCAAAGGGTTAAGATAAGAAATGTTTTTATATAAGTGCCCATTAATCAATGTGCTGTTTCCAGATTGTACACAGACTAACAACTGCGTCACTATTCTAAATTTCTGAAGATGTTTACTGTGGTGATCACATGAAAATGTTCTTGAGATGGCGGCTGTGATCAGGACGTGCAGCGAGATTTCAGATTAGTATAAAAATATAACATTTCATAGAAAAACCTTTGTAACTATATTGATGAAAACATTTCCCTTGAAGCCTATTGATCAGATGAAGGTAACCTGCAGCCCTCCAGCTGCTCTTAGGTTAAAATTCCCACCATCCACTGTAGGGACCAGCAAAACAATTCTGTAAATTCTGAATTTGCACAAAACACGTCTTGGGAAACCGCTGTTTTGTTTTGTGTATCAGTTGCTGTTTAACTAATCATACTGCAAAAATTTGTAATTGCGTCATGTCCAGAAAAAAAGCATGTTTGCTTACATTCAGACGTTAGCCAAACCCTTCCGCCATTTTCCAGTAGTCGCACATACTCTTTCTCTCCTTCACCCCTCTTTCTCTCCATCACCCCCATCTCTCTCTTGCCCACATTATTTTCACTGTAAAATGTGCAGACGCCTGTATGAGTGCGAACGCGTGTTCTCATGGTGGATACAATTTTTGGGTACAATTGTATGTTTTTTCCTGATTTTCTTTCCTACAGGAAAGTCTATGGGAAATCAGAAACATCACTGCAGAAATTTCCTGGTGAAGAAAATTAGTGTTTTTGCCCAAATTTACAAACCGGCTGCACCACAGGGAGCAAATACACGTTTGCATTGATTTTAACACTTTGAGTGGTGCACAATGCATGGCAAGGCACTGCTCAGCCCTCTGGTACTCAATGGGTTAAAATAAGCTCTAAACCCCTTTAATCTTCCACGGGTGTCAGGTGCATTGGGAAGAAATGAACCCCCAAAGAGCTGGGTGAAAAACCTAAAAAAAAAACAAACAAAGATGCTGGTACCGTACTTTGCTATTTTGCGATAATTTTTTTATTTGGAATAATAGTTATATATTTAAGACAAGCTTTCAAGAGATCCACTCCTTTCCTCTGCCAAAAATTACTGGATCACAAAGTCTGTTCATTCACACAGTCTGTTCAAAACGATGCAGAGATCCCAAATTAGATAACAATCAAGGAGGCAACTGGGAAAACCCGCAGGGGGTGAAAAATGTATTGTGAAAAAAAAAACAAGGTACCAGAAATGTCCCTGATGGAGCAGTGTGCTAAGTGAGCTTCACACGAGACCTCTCTTCTATCCTTAACACTCTTCTAGGAAAACGAGAGGATCAATAAGAAGTTCTCTGTGTACCGTTCTCATTAAATAAGTGTGGTATTTTGATATGAATTGTGCAACAAATGTGTGTACCTTCTGCTCATCCGCAAACTGCTGTTGTCTCCTTTTTATGCGGATGTGTGCCTGGGTTCAGTATATACAGTGTGTGTGTGTGTGTGTGTGTGTGTGTGTGTGTGTGTGTGTGTACATGTATCTATGTGTGTGTGTGTGTACGTGTATTTGTGTGTGTGTGTTAGCTGACAAATGACGTACAGTCATCATCTTTATGTATGTGAATATTAGTTGCTATGTCCATCCGTGCTTAGGCTTTTGAGACTTAAAGGGATAGTAATGTTTCAAAATAAAAGCAGCTCTAATTAATCATCATAGTATTTGGACTTTGGAGAGTGTTATTTCAATACTGTCAGAGTTGTAGTACAAGAGTAATTGAATGATAAAGTATCCCCCTCCCGCCCCTTTTACTGATGTAATACTGCTCACCTCAGAGAAGCAAGACTGTCCGGATGGATCGCAGAGAGGGACAATCTTCAATTAGCATGAGGGAAAAACCTGAAAAACCTGTCGGGTGGGGGGTTAATTGTTCTCACAGTAAGAAGATTGTCCCTTGCTGTGACCTGTCCGGTCTATGGACTGGATTCCACATCTGAGGAGAGCAGTGTTACACTATGTTAAAGGGGCGGGAGGGGGATACTTTATCATTCAATTCCTCTTGTACTACAAATCTGACAGTATTAAATAACACTCTCTATGGCTCAAATAATATGAAGATTATTTCGAACTGCTTTTATTTTGAAACATTACTATCCCTTTAACCCTCTGGCACACAAAGGGTTAAGGACACGCAGTGAATATATGTAATCTCAGGTTTCATATTTCCGCTGCTCTCTATAATTATTTTCTACTATGCCGTTTACACGAACACCTTGTTCCCTTCACTGTGAACATTGATAAAGGGCCATTAGCAATACTCCTAGATACTGCATTTTAACACCTTGAGCGCTTGAGGGGTATCAAAGTATTTCAAAGCGATGTGTTTGATAACATGCTGGCAATCAAAATGATCTAATTGTCAGAGGGGCGCGTAACACTTTTTAGGGATTACACTTTGTCAATATTCCCTTGTTATTTACACAGTGCGTCACGGCAACGTTTCTGTGACTTTTCTAACAGCGCAGCAAGGGATAGATTTAGCCTTGAATGATAATTAATTTGCATTCTGTTCTAATTGTGCCACAACACATATAGGTTACTGTTTCAAAGGTAATGTATTTTACATTAAAATCGCTAGTAAGACACACAAAGGCAAATATTGATTCTCTGTTAAAAAAAAGGAATATTGTCTTAGAGCGACAGGGTCCATTTTCAGTGATCATTGTTCTTTAAAGGGATAGTAATGGTTAATTTTAAGTTGATTTAATATTGTAGACATTAAAAAACCATTAACATCAATGTAAATTTTATCTCTCAAACCTATATGGTTTGAGAGATATAACTTGTTAAACTTAACTTTTCCTGGCTGTTTCACTCAGGTCTGCCATCTAGCTGACAGCTGCAGATTCCAGTCATTTGACCAGACAGAGGCTCTTCAGCAGAGCTGAAATCACGCTATTTAGAAATAAATACTTCATTGGAGCGGTCTACAAAGTGTGCTTGCAAGCCAGGCACACTTTGTAGACCATCCCAAATTAAGTATTTATCTTTAGATATTGTTATATCGGCGCTGCTGAAGAGCCACATCTGGTCAAGAGACCAGAATCTGCTTCTGAGAGCTTTACAGCTCGTCAAGCAGAAAAGGGTGGGAGCGGAGAACTTTATTTTCCTATACCTCTCAAACCATAACAGTTTGAGAGATACGAATAAGTGCAAGTACTCTCTTTTAATTGTATATACCATATAGTTACTACTTTTTTTCTGACATTACTATACCTTTAAGTTACCTTCCTATAATAAACAATCAACATTTTATGCAAAAATTATTACCAGTGACAAAGCCAAAAAGCATTCTGCGTCAAGAAGGGCAAATCAGATTGATAAATGATTTCCTTTGTATCTTTAAATGTGTAGATTTTAATTCAATCATGAGGGACTGCACCAATACATCTAGTACGGTTTGTGTCAAACCTGATTAAAGATTTTGTTTTGCTGAAGAGAAATGGTCTTAATAAAAAGCAATAAAACAGGAGAAAGACTTAGAATGTAATGACATTGTTTAATGCTGTCAGGTAAATTTAGCTTGGAAATTATTTCCAACCTATAGGTTCTCAAACACAGCATGGAAAGCAGGGAAAAAAAATGAAATTTTCGTCATTAGAATCTGACAGCACACAGTCATAATACGCTGACACGTGTGACGAGAATTAAGAGGTTTTGCAGGCAGAATGAACATTATTAATTTTTTAGGCAAATCATTTTTTTCAGCACCATGAATCACAGCGTTGGAAAGATGACTGGACAGCCAATGACAGCTATCCTACGTTCCAGACGCATTGTATCTTTAACTAAGCAGCTTCATTTAGGAAACGTGATTATCGTGTGAGTCCTGTAACTTGACATTTGCCTAAATTAACCAAGTGGATAGTTTTCTCATCTTAAAGTTTCTGGAATAGATAAAAGCTTATAGGCAGTGTGTTCTGTGGTTATTTATTTCAAAATGTTTTACGGAAAAGTAAAAGTCCTTTAACCCTTGTTAATTTAATTTGTGTTGGTTTGCTTCAGTTCACCTTGCTTAACCCCTTGGATGCCAAAAACATCTCCAACGCATTGCTCCAAGGGGTTAGATCATTGTCAGAACACATCTAAAGTAACATTTTAAATTAAAAAAACAAACACTGAATTTCTTACGTGAACAAAAAGCAGGCAGATTCACAGTTAATGTTTTGAAAACATTAACTCCTCATATCCCCAATAATATCTGGAATATTTTTAATGTCATAATCATAAATTGTCAGTTTTGATGTCCTGTATAAAATTCTCAACATAGCACAGATGGGACCAGGCTCATATTCTGTTTTTTGTTTTAAGTGAGTACTACAACTTTGGCTTTAACAACAGTTTTTTAAGCTATAGTACGTACGTTATTAGATTGTAAGCTTTTCAGGCAGGGTTCCACTCTCCACACATTAATCACTTGCTTGCACTTATCCCGATAATAATGCAGTGGTGGCACTTTAACCCTTTTTATCCATGCCTTGAATTTTTGTAGTATGCAGTAACCGGTTCCTATAAAGCTCTGTGTATATGTAACATAATAACATATATATCTATTTATTTTATACAAGAATAATATTTTTGTACATCTACTTTTTTTGGTGCCCGTCCATCCTCAAACCCTGGATTTCCAAAGAGAAGTTTTTGAAACTGTAAATAAGTATAAAATAGCAATACATAGAATTTATTTTCTGTAATTCTTCATTCAAAATTCATCTCAGCGTCTTGAGCCTAAAGTAGAGTCGAACACTGACTATTGTATGACTACAATTCCCATGGCCCTCAGCCACAATAAGTGGCAGTCCAACAACGCCTGAAGGTCTGTAGGTCTATCAAGGACATATGTACAATAACAACGACATTATATCGATATTAGGGTACTAAAAATGTGTATGTCTCTGCTCTGATGGAGGGAATTAGGGTTTTCCCTCCAAATGAAGCCTCCATGATTGCCCTTATGCCTCCCACATACCTCCCAACATTTCAGATGGCCAAAGAGGGACACTTGTGTTTAGGGGGTGTTTCTGGGGGTGAGGCTGGTCTTGTCGCCAGTGGGCCGAGTATTGCAGAGAATTTTTAGGTTATTTCATGACCTATTGACACCCCTTTGAGAAACTGAATAAATGATTTAGAACACGAACAAATTATTTTATTTACACAGACTAATTTATACACATATACTGAAGTTTATACAGATATTAATGTGAGTTTTATTGCTTTGGAGCAACGTGATACAGTTATATACACACAACACAGTCTGATCTCCTAAACACAGGTACACCAGGGTGATACACTTATATGCACACCACACAGTCTGATCTCCTAAACACAGGGACACCAGGGTGATACACTTATATACACACCACACAGTCTGATCTCCTAAACACAGGGACACCAGGGTGATACACTTATATACACACCACACAGTCTGATCTCCTAAACACAGGGACACCAGAGTGATACACTTATATACACACCACACAGTCTGATCTCCGACACACAGGGACACCAGGGTGATACACTTATATACACACCACACAGTCTGATCTCCTAAACACAGGGACACCAGAGTGATACACTTATATACACACCACACAGTCTGATCTCCTAAACACAGGGACACCAGGGTGATACACTTATATATACACACCACACAGTCTGATCTCCTAAACACAGGGACACCAGGGTGATACACTTATATATACACACCACACAGTCTGATCTCCTAAACACAGGGACACCAGGGTGATACACTTATATACACACCACACAGTCTGATCTCCTACACACAGGGACACCAGGGTGATACACTTCTATACACACCACACAGTCTGATCTCCTAAACACAGGGACACCAGGGTGATACACTTATATACACACCACACAGTCCGATCTCCTAAACACAGGGACACCAGGGTGATACACTTATGTACACACCACACAGTCTGATCTCCTAAACACAGGGACACCCGGGTGGGAAAGAGAGAAAGAGGGATTTGGGTCTCAAAGAGGGACTGTCCTGACTAAAGAGGGACACTTGGGAGGTATGTTCTCATAATCTCATTAATTATAGTGACTTTTTCTCCGATAAAATGAGTTATATGCTTAACACCTCTATAGCCTAACCTTACTACTCACCCCAAACATGCTAGCTAGAACTGCACAAGGCCTTCAGTTATCTCTCAAACCATAAAGGTATGAGAGATGAACCTGGGGGCTATTACATTATTTTACAAATCTCTACAGTATGGGGGATAGTAATAATAAAGTATTACTATCCCTTTAAGGGTTAATACAACAGTATAGAAATGCAGTAAAGCTGGCCAGGTGAATTGCTAAAACATGACATAACCCAGCCATACATTTAAAAGTATAAAACAAGAAAAAAACTCCATAATATATTTCTTTTACACAGATCTTCCTCTGAGTCTTTCATATTTACATCAGTGGAAGATTCATCAGCCTGTGCTAAGGTGTCACTGCAGTGAGGGAGCAGATGCACATATTAAAATTAGATTTATCAAACCCCTCTCCTGACTGGTAATCAATGAACAAAAAAAAAGTAAGAAAGTTTGTTGCGATGTTAGCACATAGACATGTATACACTATAAATGACCTGTGTGTTTAACCCATAGAGAGCTCACCAACACGTTACAAAGCATCCAAATAGTTAAAGGAAAACTAACACTTCTAACTCTAACCGCACTTAGGGATAGTAATAAATAGTATGTAAAATATATATATTGTAGAGTGTATCTCCCTGAATAAAACAAGAACACCACCACTTCTGAAAGGTGTTTTATTCAAAAGTTATTACAGGTCAAACCTGAAATTTTTTAGGTGCATATGAAAGTGACCTGAAACTGTGCAGTGGCGCTGTTGTGACAACATCCTATGTACAGTTCTGGACCGTTCACCATAAATCTCTATAGTATGGTGTATCAGCGGCTCCACTGCACAATTTCAGGCCACTGTGGTATTGCACTTAATAAAAATTCAAGTTTGAACTATAACAATTTCTGAATAAAACACCTTTCATCAGTGAGTACCTTTGTTTTGCTCAGGGGGATAAAACCTATAATACACACACACACACACACACACATATATTTGTATATGTATATATATAATTTTTTTTTTCTTTTTTTTTTTTTAAGTTTTGCTATCCCTTTAATCTGGACAACAAAAAAAATCTTAATGGTCACTATTTATTAATTCTGTGTGGTTTTGTTCCTAAATTTAATCCTTAATTAGTCCTGTCTTTATGTCCAATATCTACACAAAAGCACTCATTCGAATATGTATACACTTGTTTTCACTTAATGGAAAACTCATCTCGTGTTTTACGCTAGTCTTAGAAAGCTTATTAATCGATCAGTTAAATATTTTAGACGTATTTATGAATCCTCCCCATAACCCTTTAAGGTCCAGAGTGGTGTTCAGTGCAGTGATAATCTATCTATCTATCTATCTATCTATCTATCTATCTATCTATCTATCTATCTCATATCTATCTATCTATCTATCTATCTATCTATCTATCTATCTAATATCTATCTATCTATCTATCTATCTATCTATCTATCTATCTATCGATCTATCTATCTATCTATCTATCTATCTATCTATCTATCTATCTATCTATCTATCTATCTATCTATCTATGTATCTCATATATCTATTTGTCTATCTATCTATCTATCTAATATCTATCTATCTATCTATCTATCTATCTATCTATCTATCTATCTATCTATCTATCTCATATCTATCTATCTCATATATCTATCTGTCTATCTATCTATCTATCTATCTATCTATCTATCTATCTATCTATCTATCTATCTGTCTATCTATCTAAAAAGGTGATAATTATTTCATATTAGATAAATAAGAATACTTGATGAATATGTTTGAAGGGCTTGAGGGAATTCTCAGACGTCCATAAGATTTTTATGATTACGTGATGGTCTTGTAAATGATACGGAATATAATCTTTTTATCTGTTTCTGAGCTATTCCGAAAAATAATAGAATCACTCCCAGAAGAGAACAAATCGAAAACTTGTTTATGAACACAAATGAAACCATTCCGTATAAACATAAACTTACACTAATGTGATACTCACAAGGCCTAAATGATGGAGATTTTTACCTTCCCAGAGCGGTACACTCGGCTTGCTCTAGAACTGATTATTTTGCTTTCTGCATAAAGCTTTAACCCCTTAAAGGAGCAGTAAACATTTTTTTATGGAAAATAAATATTGTAGGACATTTCCTGTTGAGTAAAATAAGGGTACTCCCACTGCTGCGGGACGCATATTTCCAGAGTTATTACAGTTTAAACCTGTGGGTTTTTTTACGTTAACACTTCCCTCTAGTGGTCAAATTCTGATTAGTTATTCTGTTACATTCTAATGGAGAGGAAACTCAGTGACAAACAGTTCTCCATAGAATGTGATAGAAATTGCTGAGTCACTTCCTGTCAGTTAGAACTATCAGGAAGTAAACACAGTAAATTCACTTCCTGTCAGTTAGAACTATCAGGAAGTAATCACACAGTAAATTCACTTCCTGATTATTTGAACTGTTATGACATTGGAATAAAACAACTGACAGAGGTGGGAGTGTCCCTGTTACTCAGCAGTAAAAGCTCCATAACATATACATTTTCAATAAAAAAAAGTGTACTGCTCCTTTAAGGACCACATGGTCCGGGAGTGGGGTACTCTAGAGGACCATGGCATTTTTTATTTTTCACAATGTGATCACAAACTTCCTTGACGTGCCAGGACCATAATTGGTCCTTAACATCCAAACACGCGTGACAGTCCTGGCACATCTCCGGCCGTTAATGGGTTAACATTCTTACGTAAAAGATGTATTCGGGGCTGGATTTCCCAGTAGGCAGAGGAGGAAACTGTCTACAGCTCCAGAGTTTGAGGGGCGGTGTCTCAGCTGGCCACATCCCCATTCTGAATTGTGGGTGTGGTTAGAGCAATCTCAATGTTCTCCATTGCATTGTAAAAGGGCTAAATATTTTTTGTTATTGCTTGTTGTGGGACACAGGTAGGAAACAATGGATGGGACTGGGGGCGTTGCCATGTGACAAGTGAGGGTGTGGTCATGGGTTGTGCTAAGGGCACCTAGATTGCCTTGCGTAGAAGAGCCTGGGATGCAAATCTCACCCCGGGTGTATTATAACTTTGCTATTTACATAAAGTAGTTCTCTTTGTAGGATGTGACATATCTTAGACTATACTCCTCTAGCCATGGTACAGGAGTGTTATTCTTCAGAACAAAACAAGGATTCTTAAATGCTATGTGATACTGCGCTTAAAAGTTGTTACAGCTCAAAACGCTCGCATAAAAATCAACAGGAAATTCTGCCTTGTGGATATTAGTTATAGTTCTCCCTCTTGAGAAATGTGCCGTGGATCAGGAGGTCATTAAGGGGTTAACATTTATAAACATGTGTGATAAGAAAAATCCTGCTCCACGTAAACATCTGATCTTTAACCCCTTAAGGACCAGTGGTCCCGGGTTTTGTGGTCCTTTAATGACCAGATAGGGAATTTTGGCGTGTCGTCCCATGTGACTGATCACGTGGGGGGGGCGGCACGCTGAACGAGGGACTGAACGAGATCGCTCCGGTCTTGGAGCGATCGACTTCAGTCCCCCGTATTACTCACCGCGCTCCTACAGGAGTAATAGTACGTGACGTACCAGGACCGTCACTGATCCTTAAGTGCCGGACCAGCGTGACGGTCCGGGTACGTCACCGGACACGAAGGGGTTAAAAGAGTAGTACAGTTAAATTATGAAAAACAAGTTGAAAAGCCCGTGTACATGGGCCACAGTGCCACCCAGCAACGGCCGCGGTGCAGTCATGCGCAGTACAGACTGCCTGCAACGCGGCTGATAACGGAGCGGGGCGCTCCAAATTCAGACCATAGTCCCCTCTGCACACCCTCGTGCCAGGACCGTTACTGACCCTTAACACACATCCACCGGTGACAGACTATTTTATTGAAGGTACATTGTAAAGTTAACCTTTGAGTAGCCAACTTATTCGTTGGCTACCTGTCTGGCACTCAAAAGGTTAATCTGATTATGTGCATTCAATAAAATAGTTACGTACAAGTGTGTGAATGGGCCTGTGTCTATGCTGGTTGTATTCTTTGGAAGGTGCCGCACACACTCCTCGGACAATGGCTGGGCGCTTCTAGGCTAAAAATGTTCACGATAGATCTTCCCCATTAAGCCGAGCGCCCCCCATCATTTAATAAAACATCCCTTTTATTATGACATTAAATTAACATGTCCATATACCGGTTGTGCCGTGGCCTACCCAGTACCGTCTGTGAATTAGCCAGTTCATGTTCCACAAACCTGTAACAGAGAAAATTTAGTAGCAGAAGTCTTAAAGGGATAGTAATGTTTCATAATAGAAGCAGCTCTAATTAATCTTCATAGTATTTGGACTTTGGAGAGTGTTATTTCAATTCTGTCAGAGTTGTAGTACAAGAGTAATTCAATGACAAAGTATCCCCCTCCCGCCCCTTTTACTGATGTAACACTGCTCAGCCAGATCAGAAGGGAGGTGCCCAGGTAGACTGCAGAGAGGGACAATCTTCAATTAAGATAAGGGAAAAGCCTGAAAAACCTGTCAAGGGGGCAGGGCTTTCATTGTTCTCATAGGAAGAAGATTGTCCCCTGCTGTTATCTGTCTGGTCTATGGACTGGATTCCACATCTGAGAAGAGATGGCTTACACTAGGTAAAAGGGGCGGGAGGGGGAAACTTCGCTTGTGAATATCTCTCAAACCATAAAGGTTTGAGAGATAAGACTTACATCGTTCTTCATGTTTTTTTAATGCCTACAAAATAAAATAAAGATACAACGAAGTATTACTATCCCTTTAAAGCAGAACTATCATAACATTAATACTGAGCCCCAAATCATAATTACAATAGTGATATGCACAGATGTACTTTTTGAAGTATAATTGCGGCATTAGTGAAAATATAATTTTTTAGGCAGACAGGCAGCGGGGAACAGCGCAGATATCTTGCAGAGACGACATCTCTGAGTCTGCCCTGTCTGGACCCTTCAACACCAATACTGATGAGTTGAATGCCTGGATACCTTAAGGCACCGGAAGAGACTGACTGCGCAGGTGCAGATAGCACCTACTGCAAACATAGAAACATAGAATTTGATGGCAGATAAGAACCATTAGGCCCATCTAGTCGCCCATTTTCCTACTGTAAAAACCTCAAACCTTTTTTTGGTCCTTGGTCTTTTCTTAAGTTAAGGACAGCCTTATGCCTATCCCATGCATGCTTAAATTCTGTCACTGTATTAACTTCTACCACTTCTGCTGGTAGGCTACTCCACTTATCTACTACCCTCTCAGTGAAGTAAAACTTTCTTACATTACATCTAAATTTGTGTTCCTCTATTTTTAGACTATGGCCTCTTGTCCTAACACTTTTACTCCTGTGAATGTACTTCCCTCCTGCACTTTGTTGAATCCCTTCATGTATGTGAATGTGTCTATTACATCCCCTCTCTCTCTTCTCTCCTCCAAGCTATACATGTTCAGATCCTTTAGTCTATCCTGATATCTCTTTTACTGTAAACCAGTCACCATTTTAGTAGCCCTTCTCTGAATTTTCTCTAGAGTATCTATATCCTTCTGGAGATGGGGTCTCCTGTACTGTACACAATACTCTAGGTCTCCAATACTGTACACAATACTCTAGGTCTCCAGTACTCTACACAATACTCTAGGTCTCCAGAACTGTACAGAATACTCTAGGTCTCCAGTACTATACACAATACTCTAGGTCTCCAGTACTGTACACAATACTCTAGGTCTCCAGTACTATACACAATACTCTAGGTCTCCAGTACTGTACACAATACTATAGGTCTCCAGTACTATTCACAATACTCTAGGTCTCCAGTACCATACACAATACTACAGGTCTCCAGTACCGTACACAATAGTCTAGGTCTCCAGTACTGTACACAATACTTTAGGTCTCCAGTACTGTACACAATAGTCTAGGTCTCCAGTCCTGTACACAATACACTAGGCCTCCAGTACTGTACACAATACTCTAGGTCTCCAGTCCTGTACACAATACTCTAGGTCTCCAGTACTGTACACAACACTCTAGGTGAGGTCTAACTAGAGATCTGTAGAGTGGCATGACCACTTCCCTTTTTCTGCTACTAATGCCCCTAGCTATACAACCCAGCACCCTGCTTGCATTCCCCACCGCTTTATTACATTGTCTACCTACCTTTAAGTCATTAGAGATCATTACTCCCAAATCCCTTTCCTCTGTTGTCTCTGATAGCACAGTACCCATAATAGTATATTTTTCCTTCGGATTTTTATGTCCCAAGTGCATTATTTTACATTTATCAACGTTAAACTGCACATTGTGCAGAAGGTCATGGCCTTAAATGGTTAATGTAACTGCCATATGTAGCTATGATTGTGTCCAACAGCAGTCAGTTATATTTGTACACTAATTTCTTTGGAACCATGGACAATATTTATAAAAGCAAACTAAAGTTATTCTGGAGTAAACCATCTGCACCATAGCGGATCAATAAATATTTAAACCCCTTGAGTGCTAGAGAGGTCTCCAGTGCATTGCGAATCTTGGCCGTCAGACTCTGCAGAAGTAGGATTTCTGTCTAATGCAGTAATTAGACTGGATAATAGAACTATTTGCAAGCTTATCGCTAGATGGCTAATTATTGGGGGGTCTTTATTTGGGGTGATAGTTCCCCTTTAAAACTCCAATACAAAAATATGGAAAAGGTGATGTTTGTGCTAAATGGATAAACGACCCTCCCGGGACTTCTTCAAAACTCCAACACAAAATGATCCATAGCACTAAACTTAACACTGATCCATTAAAATAAAATCACAAAACATCAACATCAACGCGTTTCGAGTGTCACCGCTTAATCATGATTAAGCGGTGACACGCGAAACGTGTTGATGTTGCCTTCTCCTACGGTCATCTGAGGGGTCTGTCAATACGAGCATGTGAACGTGAAGTACTTGTCTTTTTTATGATACTATTAATAAAATGTTTTGTGATTTTATTTTAATGGATCAGTGTTAAGTTTAATGCTATGGATCATTTTGTGTTGGAGTTTTGAAGAAGTCCCGGGAGGGTCGTTTATCCATTTAGCACAAACATCACCTTTTCCATATTTTGGCGTTGGCTAGTGGTTGGATTCACATATCGGGATTTCCTGAGCCGCCCGAAATTTTTTTATTTCTTTACATATTAGTTCCCCTTTAAATCACATATCAAAATTTTTTAACTGGGTTAAATACTGGCAATGCAGTGAATTAAAGGGACACTAATATCATTACTAATCGCCCCTCCCACTCTTAAAGGGTATGTATCACCTCTATATAACTTAGCCTAAATAGGTTATATATTGAATATGACTAAAAGTGTCTTAATTTTTTTTAAGCTTACAGAGAGAAGCCTCTGTCATTGGTGGAAGCTGCGCAGAGGGAGGAGAGCAGAGGCAGAGTGACGGACTGCGGGTACAGAGCAGGTAACCTCAGTCTATGAGGAAGCAGCTGCAGGGCAGAGTTTATAACTTCAATTTACACCAAATGAAGTTTTAAAAAAAAAAATTAAGGCAATTTTAGTAATATTCGATATATAACCTGTTTAGGCTAATTTATATAGAGGTGATACATCCCCTTTAAGCCAATATCGAACAGAAGGATGCAAAATTAATTGAGAAGCAATGCATTTTACACTCTTCTGGTCATTAAAGGGTTAATCTGAGCAGAAATTGGTCTGTGAATGAGTTCTAAGTAGAGCGGTTCCCAAAAATTAATTTAGTAAATTAGTACTAGATAATATGTCCCCAAACTCCTTCCAAAGAAAGTCTTTCTACCAGCACTTCAAGGGGGAGGAGTTTGGATATTGATGTCTAGATGCTAAAAATCATGGCCGCCTCCATGGAATGATAGTCAGTACTACATAGCTCTCACGAGCAGGGCCCTCTGATCCTCCTGTTCTACACATCTGATTGTACTATTTAATACCTCTGTATGTCTATTCCCCAATTGTACAGCGCTGCGGAATTAGTTGGCGCTATATAAATAAAGAATAATAATAATAATACATAGTAAAAAACATAGTAACATAGTAAATTAGGTTGAATAAAGACACAAGTCCATCAAGTTCAACCTTCTCCTCATACCCCAGTAATTTTATAGCTTTCCTGCTACCAAATAAGTTAGTCTTTATCAGACCTTCCTGATCTGCCTACTAATAAACAGTATAATTCTGTATGTTCCCTTTAGAAAGAAATGTATCTAATCATCTCTTAAATGTATCCATTGTATCTGCCATAATTACGTTCCTCAAATTAACAGACCTTACCGTAAAAAAACCCTTCCTCTGCTGAAGTCTAAACCTCCTTTCCTCTAACCTCAAGGGGTGTCCCCTGGTCACCTGATCAGGTCTTGGAATAAATAGCTCACCACAGAGATCCTTGTATTGACATCTCATTTACTTGTTCAATGTGATAAGGTCTCCTCTTAGTTGTCTTTTCTCTAGAGTAAATAAACCAAGTTTGTCTAGTCGTTACTCATATGTCAAGTCCTCCATTCCCTTACTAATTAAAGATTCATTTTGGGATTCAGTCTGCATAGAATTGATTCCATGGCCATTAGGATTTCCTGCCAGGTTAAGGTAGGTGGACGTTTATCATTAACCCTTTGAGTGCCAGACGGGTTTGTGAAGCATTGCAAAGCCCCTCTGGCAATAAAAGGGTTAAGAGGATTCTGTGTTTCTTTAAAAATCTGCAAAGGAGCCCTCAAACTGTTAATAATATTTAACCCTTTGAGTGCTTAAAGGGGTGCACAACACACTGATCCACAACCTGGGTTTTTAACAAAGGGTTAACAATCAGAGAAAAATACAGCGCTTACCAAATGGACCGTTTTCTCATTTTGCGAGAGAAATTTACTGTACACGGAGCCTTTGCAAATACTGTATATTGATTGTAAATGAATGTGTAGCCCCTGCAGGAAATCACAAATATCTGCTTTCAAAACAATATACCCCATGTCTCCTACTCTCTATTAACCTGATATGTGGGATATTTCAGGAAATTACACAAATCTACATAATAAAACACTGCTTACCTTGTAGTGTGCACTCTGATAACTTGTGCTGTCGCACCCAGCTGAGAAATAAGGCTCTGCGCTGCTCGGCACAGGGCATCCATTATGTTCCAGATACTGACATAGAAACTGCTCTATTTGATTTGTGATTAACGTGGCATAAAAAATCACATTATTTCACTACAACTTAACATACAGTATCAAGTAGGCATACATTTTATTTGTTCTGACAAACAATAAGGCTTTCTGCAAAACAGAATATGATTTGGTATTTTTTTTAACTATTCCTTGTATATAAAAAAAAGACATAATAGTTTAAAACCTCTGCAGAGAAGGATAAAACAGCCGGCGTTTTCTGTTTCTGTTAATGCTGCGAATCGGGAGCTGAATTGTGTTTTCTTCCTCTAATAAATTAATTTACTCCCTAAATTAAGTTTGTCGTACAGCAAATCCTAAGTTATCTGAGTTTGCTACAAGAAGTTTAGCATTATATTGTCGTGAAAGTACACAATAAAATACCTTGTAATAATACGATACACAAAAAGACTACCCGTGGAGGAAGACAGCGATACAATTAAAATATTTATGAACAGATAATATTAGCTTTTTTTGGTTTGTACACTGTAAGCATTCTTTAAGAAGACAAATAAAAAATTATGTCCCATATATAGAGTGGAAATCGGCCAAACTTTAACTTCTTGAATTCTAAAGAAGCATTAACAAACAACTGGAAATTTTTCTAACATCTAAGGGAGTTAAATTAATCTTTAGGTTTTTAAACTTCGCTTATTAGCCAAATGCAACCTCATTTTACTAATTTTGAGCAACATAAATCACTGAAACTATCCATTCCTAAATTATTCAGTCGTATTGCTTCTAAGCAAATCATCGTTCTCTTCTTTGTTCATTTTTGTCAATTTGATAGACTGTTTTCTTTTTCTTTAACATTGAAATAATCTGTCCCATCGGGAATAATCAACATTAAATGCCTTCAAAATGTTGTCTCATAATTTCTTATCAAAGTGTTACATAGTAATTCAAATGTTCTCCTCTTGCCGTGTTTTATTTTATTCTCTGTAATACAAATATATCTGACGTCTTTCGAAAAAAAAAAACAAATCTACCTCTCTGTCTTTTTTATTTTATTCCAAAAAAAAAAGCAAAACTTGTGCTGAATTATCATTTTGACAATAATGGTATTTTGAGTAGATTATGTGAAAAAAATATGCAACTTTAACCTGATGTTGTAGGAGTCAAAACACATTGAGACAAAATCCAGCAAACGCAAAGTTTAAAGGGATAGTAATGTTCCACAATAAAAGCAGCTCCAATTAATCTTCATAGTATTTGGACTTTGTAGAGTGTTATTTCAATACTGTCAGAGTTGTAGTACAAGAGTAATTGAATGATAAAGTATCCCCCTCCCGCCCCTTTTACTGATGTAACACTGCTCACCTCAGAGCAGCAAGACTGTCCGGATGGATCACAGAGAGGGACAATCTTCAGTGATCATAAGGAAAAACCTGAAAAACCTGTCAAGTGGGGAAGGGTTTTCCTTATGATCACAGTAAGAAGATTGTCCCTTGCTGTGACCTGTCCGGTCAAGAGACCAGATTCCACATCTGAGGGGAGGTGGCTTACACTAGGTAAAAGGGGCAGGAGGGGGATACTTTATCATTCAATTACTCTTGAACTACAACTCTGACAGTAATGAAATAACACTTTCCATGGCCCAAATACTATGAAGATTAATTGGAGCTGCTGTTTTGTGAAATATTACTATAACTTTAAGACTCATTTTATTGAGAACTAGTGTAAAAGCCCATTTTTCACGGACCAAGGTCTGGGTAATGTTAACCCTTTGAGTGCCAGAGGGGTACGCAAGGTATTGATTTGCAATGCGTTGCGTACCCCTCTGGTACTCATAGTGTTAAGAGGCTGTTACCTCACTGCTCCACGAGATGCAGTCTTGAATCGCCTCACTCACTCGATACAATCATGCGCAGCAGAGACTGACCGAATGCGGGTAGTCTCTACTGGGCGTGACTGCATCGTGACAAACATCCTAGCAAATTATTATATAGAATTAACCCCTTAAGGAACAGCGCGCGCACGCGCAACCGGCACTTGAGGACCACGGGGCTTTATTTTTTTTCTCACTTCCGGTTCACGGCTTCTGGAGCAGCGTGCAGCCGCGTCGGGAGCCCTGAACTCCATGTCGTGCCAGGCAATGGTCCTTAAGGTGTTAACTAAAAATTTATTGAGGAAAAAACACTACCTCCTCTAATATACTATATGAACTATAGACTACAGGGGTAGGCAATATTTGTGCTATAACTTCCATCATTGCCTGCCAGCCAAATGGGCATTCCAGCTGCACTGTAAGGGTAAAATACAATTTCCTTTTATTTCACGGGTTCTCTAAACAAGTTGAATTCTAGAGATGTTTTCAACACATTTCAAACCATTATCCATATGGGTCCATCAACCACTGAACACTGCAACTCATCCACAGTATTCATACGAATGATCTACACGGTGGACCCGGATGCCATGTTGCAAATCTGATCTGATGAAACTTATGTATGTTCAGAATCGAACATAGGAAAGTTGCAATGAGCAAAGGCTGTTTTATTTTTATTATTTCTATTCTTTATTTATATAGCGCCAACTAATTCTGCAGCGCTGTACAATAGGATTCGTGAACAATTCTCGCCTCTGTGAACTGCCAAATCTGACATATTGTACGCAGAAAAAAACACAAAGACAGAGGGCACCAAATAGTGCCTGTAAATGCCACACAAGATTAATACCCAGTAGTGTAAGGGGTATACTCACAATTGGAGTTGCTGGTTGAAAGGCATATACCCAGAACCAGCTCTTGAGCCTGTGGAGAATTTCAAATCTGTCTCCACTCAGATGAACTTGAAGACTTGTCCAGGTAGTAACCAATATCCAGAGATATATTGTTATTTCCAAGGGCAAAAAGATGGGAAAAAAACTGAAAAAAGGCTGCTAGATGTCTAAAATCATATTCATTTATTAAAAATATATATATAAAACAACAAACCAATTGTAGAAAATGGCAATAAATATAGTATAGTGACGTTTCGCAGCTCAAAGGCTGCTTTTTCAAACCAACTGGTTGTTACACAATATCAAATCTGACATATTGTACACAGGTCACATCATACAGAAATCATTGTTGCACTGATATTACCTGTATTAAAGGGTTAGTAATGTCTTGTATTAAACCAGCCGTGTAATACTGCCTAACCTCTTACCTTACTGAGCCCTAGTGAAGGACGCACTATAGATATGATAGAGACTAACTTTCCCTTTACTGATCTCCTCCAATAAAAAACAAAAGAGAGAGGGGCGCAGGCCGATCTAAGAGCAAGTCTGTATATAGATGAACAGAAATATGATAGCCCCCCAATAAATGGACGCTCACCCGGATTTGCTCTTAGACGGCCTGTTACCCTCTCTGTTTTGTTTTTTATTTTAGTTCATTTGTGACTCCATCATCCACCGGTGTTCGAGGGAGCTGCGACCTTGTTGAGTCAAGGTCATTAACCCTTTGAATGCCAGTGGGGTACGCAATGCATTGCTTTGCAATGCATTGCGTACCCCTCTGGCACTCAAAGGGTTAATAGAAAGAAATATTATTCTACAAAATCTACATTTTTTACATGGAAGACTGATTCTAAAGAAGAATATACATTTATTATTGGTATTTTATTTCTGTTGTAAATTATACTGTATATCTTTGTGTGTATTTCCACTATTCTTAATCTTTATACTAATGTTTGTCCTTTTTTAGTGTAGTTTATATTATTATAGACACTGAGCATATATATTGGTGCCCTGACCTACATCTATTTAGATTTACTGCTCCCTTCCAGCCTGTGTGTGTGTGTGTGTGTTGTGTGTGTTTGTGTATGTGTGTGTGTCTGTATGTGTGTCTGTGTGTGTGTCTTTGTGTGTGTCTGTTTGTGTCTGTCTGTGTGTGTGTGTGTGTGTGTGTGTGTGTGTGTGTGTGTGTCTGTGTGTATGTGTGTGTGTGTGTGTCTGTGTCTGTCTGTATGTGTGTGTGTGTGTGTGTGTCTGTGTCTGTGTCTGTCTGTGTCTGTTTGTGTGTGTATGTGTGTGTCTGTGTGTGTGTGTATGTGTGTTTGTGTGTGTGTGTATCTGTGTGTGTGTGTGTATCTGTGTGTGTGTGTGTGTGCAACCACGTGAAGTCATATGCACCCGTGAAAAAAGTGTAACAATTCTGTAGAAAATAAACATTCCCTGTACTATTGAGGTTCTAACATATTGCAAAAGCAATGCCCAATATTTTCACCCCTTATACACCACAGGACTGTGCAACACATTGAAAAGTAATGTGTGACACACCCCTCTGGTTCTTAAGGAGTTAAAAAAACGTACTTAGATTTCTCAGTAGTCAATAGAAATTGTATCTGTTGGTGTAGATTTCTGTGGATGAAAGAAGGGGAGATGTGTAAAACAGAGAAATAAAGTGTGTAGAATTGGTACGAAGAGACAGAAGGAAATGCCTACGTGTTCAGAGACGAGTCACTAGGATCTACCGCAGTCAGATGACAAAAGTAGAAATGGTTCTGTCCAAATAAGAATCGTGTCGCAATGTATTTGTAAAGAATTCGCTAACTGTGCAAAAATAGACTGTTTTAGTGATTAAGTCTCAATGCCAGGTACAATCTGTTTTTAATGGAAGTCTACAGTGATTGTTATGTATGAAAAAAAATATCCCTGTTGAGTATTTTCAGCAAATTTTCTCAGAATATTCTCAGATTTATAAACCTGATTTTACTACATTATAAATATGACCCGAAGTGTGAACTTCAGTGACTGTTCTTACACTTCCTCTCAGCACAGTTTATTATTCATCCCCCTAAAAGACTACTATACATCTCCCCCTAAAAGACTACTATACATCTCCCCCAAGAGACTACTATACATCTCCCCCTAAAAGACTACTATACATCTCCCCCTATACATCTCCCTCTAAGAGACTACTATACATCTCCCCCTATACATCTCCCCCTAAGAGACTACTATACATCTCCCCTTATACATCTCCCCCTAAGAGACTACTATACATCTCCCCTTATACATCTCCCCCTAAAAGACTACCATACATCTCCCCCCATGAGACTACTATACATCTCCCCCTAAGAGACTACTATACATCTCCCCCCAAGAGACTACTATACATTTCCCCCTATACATCTCCCTCTAAGAGACTACTATACATCTCCCCCTATACATCTCCCCCTAAGAGACTACTATACATCTCCCCTTATACATCTCCCCCTAAAAGACTACCATACATCTCCCCCCATGAGACTACTATACATCTCCCCCTAAGAGACTACTATACATTTCCCCCTATACATCTCCCTCTAAGAGACTACTATACATCTCCCCCTATACATCTCCCCCTAAAAGACTACTATACATCTCCCCCTATACATCTCCCCCTAAAAGACTACTATACATCTCCCCCTAAGAAACTACTATACCTCTCCCCTTATACATCTCCCCCTAAGAGACTACTATACATCTCCCCCCAAGAGACTACTATACATTTCCCCCTATACATCTCCCTCTAAGAGACTACTATACATCTCCCCCTATACATCTCCCCCTAAAAGACTACTATACATCTCCCCCTATACATCTCCCCCTAAGAGACTACTATACATCTCCCCCTAAGAGACTACTATACATCTCCCCTTATACATCTCCCCCTAAGAGACTACTATACATCTCCCCCTAAGAGACTATATACATCTCCCCCTATACATCTCCCTAAAAGACTACTATACATCTCCCCCAAGAGACTACTATACATCTCCCTCTATACATCTCCCTAAAAGACTACTATACATCTCCCTCTATACATCTCCCCCTAAGAGACTATATACATCTCCCCCTATACATCTCCCTAAAAGACTACTATACATCTCCCCCAAGAGACTACTATACATCTCCCTCTATACATCTCCCTAAAAGACTACTATACATCTCCCTCTATACATCTCCCCTTAAGAGACTATATACATCTCCCCCTATACATCTCCCTAAAAGACTACTATACATCTCCCTCTAAGAGACTACTATACATCTCCCCCTATACATCTTCCCCTAAAAGACTACTATACCTCTCCCCCTATACATCTCCCCCTAAGAGACTACTATACATCTCCCCCTAAGAGACTACTATACATCTCCCCTTATACATCTCCCCCTAAGAGACTACTATACATCTCCCCCTAAGAGACTATATACATCTCCCCCTATACATCTCCCTAAAAGACTACTATACATCTCCCCCAAGAGACTACTATACATCTCCCTCTATACATCTCCCTAAAAGACTACTATACATCTCCCTCTATACATCTCCCCCTAAGAGACTATATACATCTCCCCCTATACATCTCCCTAAAAGACTACTATACATCTCCCTCTATACATCTCCCCCTAAGAGACTACTATACATCTCCCCCTAAGAGACTACTATACATCTCCCCTTATACATCTCCCCCTAAGAGACTACTATACATCTCCCCCTATACATCTCCCTAAAAGACTACTATACATCTCCCCCAAGAGACTACTATACATCTCCCTCTATACATCTCCCTAAAAGACCTACTATACATCTCCCCCAAGAGACTACTATACATCTCCCTCTATACATCTCCCCCTATACATCTCCCCCTATACATCTCCCTCTAAGAGACTACTATACATCTCCCTAAAAGACTACTATACATCCCCCCTATATATCTCCCTAAAAGACTACTATACATCTCCCCCAAGAGACTACTATACATCTCCCCCTAAAAGACCACTATACATCTCCCCCTATACATCTCCCTAAAAGACTACTATACATCTCCCCCTAAACATCTCCCCCTAAGAGACTACTATACATCTCCCCCTAAGAGACTACTATACATCTCCCCTTATACATCTCCCCCTAAGAGACTACTATACATCTCCCCCTATACATCTCCCTAAAAGACTACTATACATCTCCCCCAAGAGACTACTATACATCTCCCTCTATACATCTCCCTAAAAGACTACTATACATCTCCCTCTATACATCTCCCCCTAAGAGACTATATACATCTCCCCCTATACATCTCCCTAAAAGACCTACTATACATCTCCCCCAAGAGACTACTATACATCTCCCTCTATACATCTCCCCCTATACATCTCCCCCTATACATCTCCCTCTAAGAGACTACTATACATCTCCCTAAAAGACTACTATACATCCCCCCTATATATCTCCCTAAAAGACTACTATACATCTCCCCCAAGAGACTACTATACATCTCCCCCTAAAAGACCACTATACATCTCCCCCTATACATCTCCCTAAAAGACTACTATACATCTCCCCTATATATCTCCCTAAAAGACTACTATACATCTCCCCCTATATATCTCCCTATAAGACTACTATACGTCTCCCCCTAAGAGACCACTATACATCTCCCTCTATAAGACTACTATACATCTCCCCCTAAGAGACTACTATACATCTCCCTCTATAAGACTACTATACATCTCCCCCTAAGAGACTACTATACATCTCCCTCTATAAGACTACTATACATCTCTCCCTAAGAGACTACTATACATCTCCCCCTATACATCTCCCCCTAAGAGACTACTATACATCTCCCCCTATACATCTCCCCCTAAGAAAGTACTATACATCTCCCTCTATACATCTCCCCCTAAGAGACTACTATACATCTCCCCCTATGAGACTACTATACATCTCCCCCTATACATCTCCCTAAAAGACTACTATACATCCCCCCTATATATCTCCCTAAAAGACTACTATACATCCCCCCCAAGAGACCACTATACATCTCCCCCTAAGAGACTACTATACATCTCCCCCTATACATCTCCCCCTAAGAAACTACTATACATCTCCCCCTATAAGACTACTATACATCTCCCTCTGACAGACTATTATACATCTCCCCCTATACATATCCTCCTGTGAGAATACTATACATATCCTCCTATGAGACTATTATCCATCTCCCTCTATGAGACTATTATACATCTCCCCTTATACATCTCCTCCTATGAGACTACTATACATTTCCCCCTATACATCTCCCTCTATGAGTTACTATATATTTCTGCTATACATCTTCCAAATGAGATTACTATACATTTCCCCTATACATCTTCCCAATGAGACTACTATACATCTCCCCCTATACATCTTCCCAATGAGACTACTATACATCTCCCCCTATACATCTTCCCAATGAGACTACTATACATTTCCCCTATACATCTTACCAATGAGACTATTCAGCCATCGGAAGGAGTAAAGTTCTGGTCATAGTTCAGAGAAGTAGGGGGTTAATTAGGTATCTTCAGTTCTCCTTTAAACCTTTGAGTTCCTTTGGCACTCAAATGGTTAAACCTTCTCTCAGCATTCTCACTAATATTCTGCAGGTTCGTGATCAGATTCAGCACCCGGTTCTGTGGACAGCGCCCGCAGCCAACAGCCACACTGAGAGAACTGGCCAGGTGGGGAGGGGATCATTGTAAGTGACAGAAGGGAGTTTTTCTTAACCCTTTGAGTGCCATTGGATTATTATGCAATGTGAAAGTCTCTGGCACTCAAAGGATCTGTAGTAGATAACAGGTCCATATGCACAGAGACAAAAGAGGAGCGATCAGAGCCAGATCCTCCATTCTAGTTACTGCCTAGGGCCCGTGGCAATATGAGGGCCTCTGGGTGCAAGTGATGGGCCACAGACAAAGGCCCTGCTGGTGCTGCCACTAACATCATGCGTCAGATGCCCTTTTTTGTTAAAAATGCCCAGCACACCCAGTTGCTTCCCTTCTATTAAATCCACAGTGTCAGTACCTGCTAGCAGCCCTCTGTGTCAGAATCACCAGATCAAGATATGAGGGCCCCCATATTCGTACCTTGCCTATAGCCCTATGGAGCCTTAATCCGTCTCTGGGAGCAATTCTAGAGCCAAGCACTTGCACCAAAGGGGACAAATAAAAAATACCACTTGCTTTAAATGGGGATATTAACCCATTGAATGACTGAGAGTTGTCCAATGCATTGCTTATTGTGCCAGCATTCAAACAATGGAATCACTTAGACAAATGTCAATGTGGGGGATTTCTGTGTTCACTGTGCGGCCCGGGTCCATCACCCCCAGAATTAACTCCTACAGTTCAGTGGACTAAAGGACGATATTCTGGAACAAACCAACTGTGCTGTAGGGGAGGAATAAACATCCCCAAAATTCCTCCCCATTTAAATGTGTCTTTTCACCCCTTTTATTGCTACAGAGGTCGCCAAAGCATTGCCAAGCAATTCCTTGAAGACCTCCAGCATTTAAGAGGTTAATTTACCCATTTAAAACAATGTGACTTTTTTTTTAAATTGTTTATGGTTTGCTCTGGATTTGTTCCTCTTCTTTTTTTTTTTTAACACTGAATATGGCCCTTAACCCATTAAAGGGATAGTAATACTTCGTTTTATCTTTATTTTATTTTGTAGGCATTAAAAAAGCATGAAGAATGATATATGTCTTATCTCTCAGACCTTTATGGTTTGAGAGATATTCACAAGCAAAGTTTCCCCTCCCGCCCCTTTTACCTAGTGTAAGCCATCTCTTCTCAGATGTGGAATCCAGTCCATAGACCAGACAGATAACAGAAGGGGACAATCTTCTTCCTATGAAAACAATGAAGCCCTGCCCCCTTGACAGGTTTTTCAGGCTTTTCCCTTATCTTAATTGAAGATTGTCCCTCTCTGCAGTCTACCTGGGCACCTCCCTTCTGATCTGGCTGAGCAGTGTTACATCAGTAAAAGGGGCGGGAGGGGGATACTTTATCATTGAATTAATCTTGTACTACAACTCTGACAGAATTGAAATAACATTCTCCAAAGTCAAAATACTATGATGATTAATTAGAGCTGCTTTTATTATTATGAAACATTACTATCCCTTTAAATGCCAGAGAGGTATCCAACACATTGCAATGCATTGGATACCTCTTTTGGCGCTCAAAGGGTTAATGAACAGCAAAAAAAAAAAAACACATTCTTATAAATGGGCAACTTCTTGCATTGTCCTTTTCTTGGAAAAAAACATACAAACTCTGTTTCATGTGATTTTTACAACTTTCAATAAAATTCACCCACCATCTCCTTGGAAGCTGGAATTGTCCCCAACATTCAAGGGGCTAATAGTTCATGACTGGCTTCTCTGGGTTACAGTTAACCCTTTGCGTGACAGAGGGGTATGCAATGCATGCTTCAATCTTTGAGTATGGTTTCACTCTTAGTGGAACTTGTACAAGAACTGAATAACATCAATTGGGACATTAGCAGCTTATGTGAGACGCATAAAAAAGATGATTGGTTAAATTAGAAGATGGACACTGGCTATACTGTAAATGAACCAGTGATGGATGATGTGTTAGGAATCAGATTCTTGATTAGCAAAAGAAGAATGGACACAATACTTGATGCGGCACTACCTAAGGAACAAGCAGGCTTCAGAAGTGGAATAGTATAATGGACCATATCCAAACAGTACAACAAGTTATAGAGCGGCATAATGAATAGAGTTTTCCATTATTAATCACCTTCATTGACTATGAAAAGGCCTTTGACTCAGTGAAAAAGCAATCCATAATCAATGCCTTGATTAAACAAGGAACAGATGGAGCTTTCATCAATATACTCCAATCAATATATGAAAATGCAGCTGCATCAATATAAGTCAACAGTGATAAAGTCCAGATCAACATAAAAAATGGCTCTGGCAAGGAGAAGCAATCACCCCAAAACTATTTTCTGCCTGTTTACAAGAAATTTTCCTCAAACTAAATTGGGACAACAAATGACTTACTATCGATGGAGATTATCTACATCACTTACATTTTGCAGACAATATCATACTCTTTGCCAGTAGTCCCAATGAACTACAACAGGGACCCAAAATGTTCATCTGAAGATGAATATCAACAAAACACAAGTCATGTTTAACAAATTTAACATACAAAGGAAAATCACAGTAGATGGACAAGAACAAGAAGTGAACAAGGATGTTTATCTTGGACAGTAAATGTCAACAAATGGAAACACCATGATGGAAATTAATTGACTAATACAATTAGGGTGGCAAGCATTTGGTAAACTTAGTAGTATTGTCTTCAAGACAAATGTACCACTATTACTCAAGAGAAAAGTTTTTGACCAATGTATCCTCCCCGTTCTTGCATATGGTTGTGAAATGTGGACACAGAATGTCAAAGCCATTTAACCCCTTAATGACCAGCCGATCGGCGCGGCGCGGTCACTTAAGGACCACAGAGCATTTTTTTTTTGTTTTTAATTCCAGTTCCTGACTCCCCGAACGGAGTGCAGCCACGGGGGGAGCCCAGAATTTCATGATGGTCATAGTACGTCATGGGTTGTTAACTCTGATCGACCCATGACGTTCTATGACCGTCAAGGGTCGTTAAGGGGTTAAAAAAATAAGGGTACACAGATAAATATGGTATGTCGAATTCTGAACATAAAATAAGACTGAAAAAAGTGTTCTTGGATTCAACAGCAAACAAAGGTTTATCACATAATTGTAAGAGAAAAAAATCTTAAAATGGAAATGGACAGGTCACATAGCACAAAGACCTGATGGTATATGGGAGAAACAGGTTTCGGAATGGATTCCACTTGATGCTAAACACCCAAGAAGACCAAAGACAAGACGGGTTGATGAAATTACCAGGTTTGCTGGTGCCCAGTGGCAGCAGAAAGCACAGGCCCAAAGTTATTGGAAACTTGCAGAGGAGGCCTTCATCCTTCAGTGGGTAGACAATGGCTGAAGATGATGATATATGCACACATACACATTTATTTAAAAAATGTTTTACCAGGAAGAATACATTAAGATTTTCCTTGTTTTCAAGTATGACCTGGAGAGATTTTACAGTAAGAAGTTACAGATTTACACAAAATAGAGAAACATTAACAATATAAACAAAACATTATATACAGTTACTTATTGTTTTTAGATATGAAGAAGAAGTTGTTTTTTAGGGATTTTAGACTGGGAGAAGATCTGATTTTTTTCAGGCAGGTTATTCCAGGCTTTTGGAGCTCTGAAGGAGAAGGCAGATCGTCCGGCTTCTTTCTTCTGGTGTAGGATACTCAGTGACTTGATAGCAGTGCAGTGGAGGTTATAATTAGTATGGAAAGCTAGAGTGAGTATATTGCTCAATTAGTCTGATAGCCTTCTAGAGAGGTGGTTATAAACTAAGCAAAAAAGGTGAAGGTTATGTATAGGGATGGACAAAAATTCCCGCTGTGTTCCCGTGAGAAATTTCACAAAAACCTTGTTGTTATCCTCTTTTTAGCGGGAAAATCCGCTTTAAAACTGGCGGTTAAAATTTTTGCATTTTTCGCCCATTGGCCAAAATTTTTCGCCATTTTTTCAATGGCTAAAATGTTTCCGCCCATTGATTTACATTGTTTTTGCACTTCCGCTATAAAAACGTGATGTTTTCGCTGAAGGAAGACACAATAGAAGCAGAAGGAGAGGCTCATAGTAACTCCTATCACTATGGGCAGGGTAAAAAATAATCAGTGGAGGAACTGGAAGGACCCTTATGTGTCCACTGAGTCTGAGGAGGAAGTGACTAGCAGTACTGAACCAATGCTGTCCAGTCCCCCTAAATCACCCCAAGGGATCTTGGGGAATTTAATGGGTAGGGAGGGAGAAAAGGGAATGGGAAGGGAGGAAAAAAAGGGAATGGGAAGGGAGGGAGAAAAGGGTAGTACTAGTGACAGCAGGACAGGTCAGGTGCCTGTGCCTGCTGCAAGACGTGCTGCCCCTGCTGCCAGTGCCACCATTGCTGTTCCTGCAGCCACTAGTGATGTACCTGCTACCAGACGTGCTGCCACTAGTACTGAACCTGCTGCCAGTGCTGAACCTGCTGCCACCAATACTTTGCCTGCTGCTAGTGTTTCCTGTAGTACTCAGGGTGGAAGGAGAAAATGATACCAAGTGACAGCAAGGGACCCTCTGTCACACTGCTCGTCACCTCCTCCAGGCAGCAGTGAGATGTCTGGAACAGAGCAGCAGCACGTAGGGACTAGTGGTGGTGGTGGTGGTGGTGTTGGAGAAGCTGGGGTGGAAGAGACATTGATGGCCTTTTTATCAGAAACTGAGAAGGAATGGGAAACAGGGATGAGGATGGGCATCACCACCACCACTAGCAAAAAGATTTTGGAATTTGCAGAAATTGCAACTGGTCTAATTTCTGCTGCTGCTGAGATGAAAGGGGAGAGGGGTGGTGAGGAGCAGGCTAGTGTGCCACGGACCATCATGGACACAGTGGGAATGGGGTCAACAAGTAATGAGGGACTAGGACAGGTTCCACATGCCAGCACCAGCAATACTCCTGGTCCTAGTTGCAGTGCTGAATCTGAGGCAGTAGCAACAACATTATCCGCTGCCACAGAAAGTGAAGGGGAATGTGGAGGACAAGAAGAAAGAGGCCATTCTTCTCCACCTGTTCCCTATCCCTCCCCCCAGAAGTCATGGGTGTGGGACTATTATTCTCTTCTGGCAGGCACAGTGCAGTCATCATCAACAATGGTACAGTGCAAAATGTGTGACAACTTATTGAGAAGGGGAAAGGAGGGAACACACCTTGGCACAACCTCCCTGGCACACACATGAAACACAGACACCATGACATTAATGTCAAACATGTTAAAGCCAAACACCCATTACAGAAATCTAGCACCACTGTTACTGTACCCCCTGACTCTCCAGAAAGGTGGAGATCAAAGAGGAGGAAGAATAAAGAAACCCAGACAGACACTGGATGTTCCATGACGAGTGAAACAACTAGCTCGCCATCATCATCACCTTCTTCCTCTAGGGTAACAAGTACATCTCCTGCCAATCCATCTCATTCATTGTTACCTCCCCCGCCAAATGATAGCCACTCTGTTAATATTAGGATATGGCAGTTCATCTCTACCCATTGCACACTGGGTGGTGCAGTGACCACACATGCCAGTGTGGTGGAGAATCGCAACCAGTGCATCAAGCATCATCTGAGGAGATTCCATCCTGCAGAATATGCTAAGATGGTGGCAGGGAGGGTTCATCATTACTATTAAACTGTTAGCAAGTTGTCATATGTCCTTAGGGGGTGTGGAAAAGGGGTACAGTGACAGAGGCAGTACTTGGTTTCGGGTGTCATGGTGTTCGGATACAGTTGTGCCCCCAGATGTTATTTACCACACACACACACACACACACTGTGCACATTGCAGTTGCTGATGGAAGCCTCAGTTCCTGTTCTCAAGGGAAAAATATATATTCTAATAACAATGCATCCATGATTTTGGAGGAGGGGCAGGTGGAGAAGATTTAATGGCCAACTTGTTCTTTTCTCCACATATACTGGGGGCTACTTATTCTTCTGCTACTGCCTCAGGCGCATCACTGGAGCCAGTCGTGGCAAGTGGAACCTTCATCATCCATCTTCCATGTTACTGCTATTGTTGATCCCATTCCCTTTCAGCTGCCTAATCATCCTGCTGCTTAAACAACTCAGCAGCAGCAGTACGAACAGCAGCTGCAACTCAGGACTCAGGAGGACATTTGACAGTGGCCACTAGACAACATGACCTGCTGGCATTAGGCCAGTAGGGCATTTTTATTTTTTTCTCAGAACTTGTGTTTTGAAAAAAAAAAACTAAAAAAAAAACTAGTCCTACAAAAAAAAAAAAAAAAAAAAAAAAATTGGGGGGGTTTGTTTCTAACAAGCCTAAGTCCTACAAATCAATGTTTCTTCAGGGCTCGGGCCTCTAATAAGTCTAAGTCCTACAAAGGCCTCTAACAACAAATCAAACAAATAATTCTCTACAAAATACTCTATCATGTCAAGTATCAGTCCACCCCAGTGACAGCTTATGTCAGGGGGTTCCTGTCTCTATCACTTTACATACAAATGTCTTATTTTATTTCATTGATTTTTTTTATTAACTGTCCCCCCAATAGCAGTAAAGAAACCCCCCAAAACAAGTTCCCTGTTCAAATGATTCATTCATTCAACACAGGCACCCTCCTCAGACCCCTTTATACCATGTCTTATGGTTTCTATTTTATTTTATTTTATTTTATTTAGGATTTATTTTTTATTACGTGCCCCACAATCCCAGTAAACAACCCCCCACAAGTCATCCCCTATTTAACCGATTCTTTCCCTATACCCCACCAACACAGGCACCCTCATGTCCCTTTTTGTAACGGTTTTATCAGACACTCAGACCAGAGGTAAAAAATAAAACACAGTTTTATTGAGACCAAATGAGGAACACGGCCCCCTAAGGGCAGAAATAGGTAATGACACTTACTGAAGGCAAACATGGTTGTATAGGAGACACAGTATGGATAATAAGCAATACTGTACAATGCAATGGGAACAGAGTATAACCATGGTTAAAGTCCAATGCAAGCATTCAGTCTCTGATGTGGTGTGTAAAGACAACGCCCAGTAGAGGACAAGAGCAGCCAGAGACTCAGGTGCGAGGTGGAGGGCACCTAGTAGTGAGTCCAAACAGTAGTCCTCAAAGGACTGGCGATATGTAAGACCAACCACTTGTGCTAGAGCTAAATGGTACAAGAGCCAAGAGCACACTGCCGTGTGTAACGGGATGAACCACACTGCGTGAGCTGAATGGGACCGGAGCCAACGGCACCCTTCCGGTGCTGAACGGGTTAATGACACTGCAAGAGCTGAATGAGACCAGAGCCAGTAGAACCCCTTGGTGCGTCAATGAATACACACTGCAAGAGCTGAATGGGACCAGAGCCAGTAGCACCCCTTGGTGCATTAACGGATACACAACATTGCCAGAGCTGAGTAGGACCAGAGCCAGTAGCACCCCTTCCTGTGCGTAAATGGAATGAGTGTATTGCAAGAGCTATCAGTATCACAATAAACGGAAACCACAACTGCTCTGCAAGTATAGCAGACAGGCTCGGAAATGAAGGCAACCAGCACAGCAAGTGTTAACGGAGAGGCTCGGTATAGGAGGCAACAAGCTCAGCAAGTGGGAAGTCAGCATATACTGCTCAAGATAAACAGTTCACAATGTCGCCAAGCGACATAGACAAGATCTCGCTGGAACAGGATCACAGGAAACCGGTCACAAAGCAGGAACGTCAGCCAGGCCAGGTCATAAACGGAGCAGGAACGTCAGCCAGACCGGGTCATACACGGAGCAGGAGCGTCAGACAAGCCGGATCAATCACGAAGAAGGAACGTCAGCCAGGCCGGGTCATACATGGAGCAGGAGCGTCAGGCAAGCCGGATCAAACACGGAGCAGAAGCGTCAGCCAGGCCGGGTCATACACGGAGCAGGAACCAGTAGAATAGTCAGACAAGCCAAATCGGTACTCAGGAACGCAGAAACACAGCAACGGAAGCACTGGTACTGGAACACCACGAAAGGGCACCTGGTAGGTGCCAGAGGCCCGGTATAAGAAGGCCACACTGGGCGGGCATAACCAAGCTCAACGAATAGGAACATACCACAGCAGAGAGTGCCAGAAAATCACGGGAACCGTGATACTTTTATACTATGCCTTTGGGAAATAAAATGATACGTGTTGTGTGTAACTTCTATGTTCCCATTGATTTCAATGGAATGAGTTTGGCGGAAAAAGCAGGAAAAGCGGAAAATCGTCACTTTTCGCAGGAAATTTTTAGCCAAGCGGAAAGTGCCATTTTTCGCTGATTTCAGTTTGAGGGGGAAATTTTCTCCCATCCCTAGTTATGTATAGATTTGAGTGTTATCCATTTTAGTTATTTAAACACATCACAATGATAGGTAGTGTAATTACACTAGAGAACAAAATGACATAATAAATTATACAGTGTCAGGTTTGCCAAGATGAATTTGTGGCACAGAAACATATACTACGTCCCCATAGTCTATGACTGGCATTAGCATCTGTTGAATAATATGTTTTCTTACCAGGGGACTTAGAATGGATTTGTTTCTAAACAGAGCGCCTATTTTAGGATAAAGTTTGGATGGAAACTTAGCGATCTGAAGACCAGAAGTGAGGTTGGGGTCAAGCCACATACCAAGATATTTGTAGGAGTCGACTGGGGCCAAGTTACGATTAGACTTCGTTACGATGGTTAAATGGTTATTGCAGAGTTTAAGTAGTTTGTGCTTTGTACCAAATGCCATTGTAATTGTTTTATCAGTATATAAGAACAGTTTGTTTTAGCGATCCATCTTTCAGAGTAATCACCCTGTGATACGGTTTAGATTTGTAATGTAGATCATAGTCTCATCTGCATATGTGTGCACTGAAGATATATTTAAGCTAGAAAAGAAAGCTGTATTTTATTATTGGATGCAATTTGGCAAATCAGTGTCTGGCTGATGATGTTCGGAATGTTGGTAAACACTTAGAGGGACACATGCTATCCCTGTGCAATAAGAAACCTGGGGGCTAGAGATTTCTCCAGGGAATTAGTGTGCACTGAACTCTTCTCTACCACTGTTTGGTTACGAACTGGGACCTATTGGTTCACAGTTATTATTATTATTGTTATCTCATTAAAGGTGCAGTAAACTTTTTTATGAACAAAAATATATATTGTATGATGTTTCATGTTGAGTAAAATAAAGGTACTCCCACTACTGAGAGATGCATATTTCCAGAGTTATTACTGTTTAAATCTGTGGGGGGGGGGTTTACATCAGCAGTGCCCTCTAGTGGTCAAATTCTAATTAGTTATTCTGTTACATTCTAATGAAGAGGAAAGTCAGTGACTTACAGTTCTCCATAGAATGTGAAAGAAACTGCTGAGTCACTTCCTGTGAGAACAATCAGGAAGTAAACACAGTAAGTTCACTTCCTAGTTATCTGAACTCTTATAATGTTAGAATAAAACAACTGACAGCGGTGGGGATGACCTTGTTTTTCTCAGCAGGAAACGTCCTCTAACATATAGATTTTCATACAAAAAAGTTTACTGCTCCTTTAAAGGGATAGTAATACTTAAAATGTAAAAAAAAAATATGTTGTAGGGTTTATCCCCCTGAGTAAAATAAGAGTACTCCCACTGCTGAAAGGTGTTTTATTCAAAAGTTATTAATTTTCAAAGTTGAATTTTTTAGGTGCAGTACCACAGTGGCCTGAAATTGTACAGTGGCGCTGTTGCTACACCATCCTATGGAGATTTATGGTCCCGGGACCAGAGCTGTCCATAGGATCGTGTAGCAACAGCGCCACTGTACAATGTCAGGCCACTGTGATATTGCACCTAAAAAATTCAACTTTGAAAATTAATAACTTTTGAATGAAACACCTTTCAGCAGTGGGAGTACTCTTGTTTTACTCAGGGGGATAAACCCTACAACATATTTTTTTTTTAGATTTAAAGTATTACTATCCCTTTAAAGAGAAGGGGAAACGAATTTCATTGGCAGGGAACTGAGGCTGGTTAGGGGAGTATTTGGAGATGAATCTGGATACACAAGGGGGACCAGATTCTGAAAAGACTTTGTTTTAATGCTAGTAATCTCTATGTGATTCTAAGCACTATTGAGAGCCAATGTGGGGATTGGCAGGAGCTTGAATAAATGGTCATGCACAGCTGCGTACACATCCACCGGAATTAGCAGATTTATCTAAGAATTTGCACCAAAAAAAGCATTTTTTTTCCTTTTACAAATACTGGTTAGTAATAGTTTTTATTTTACATGTTAAAATATATTTAATGTTTAATCCCTGGACTGTAAGCGTGCAATCCCGAAGAAGCTGTATTTCAGATACCGTACATGATTTCAAACAGTAATGGATCCCTTTGTAACAGAGGACAATACTAAGAATTATGAGAGTTGGTTTTAAAGGGATAGTACAGTCTGTTTTCATTCAAATCTAATATTGTAGCTATTACAACAATAATTAACTGATGTAAATCTCATCTCTCAAACCTTTATAAATTGGAAGATATACGAAGATAACGTTTCTCCCCTCCCCTTTCACTGACGTCAGCGCTGTAGCTTACAACGGGATATCCTGGACCCAGGACCGGCCGGCGGCTCTTCTGTAGAGCCGAAATAGCGTGATCTACAAACAAATACTTCATTGGAATGGTCTACAAAGTGTTCCTGCAAACCAGGCGCACTTTGTAGACTGTTCCAATGAAGTATTTATTTTTAGATCACGCTATTCCGGCTCTGCTGAAGAGGCGCCGGCTGGTCACCAGAATCTCCTGCTGTCAGCTTTTACAGCTGGCATCAGTGAAAGGGGAGGGGGGATCTTTATCTTCATATATATCTCACTCCATAAAGGTTTGAGAGATGAGATTTACATTGGTTAGTTATTGTTGTAATAGCTGCAATATTAAATTTTAATGAAAACAGACTTTACTATACCTTTAAAGGGATAGTAATACTTCATTTTATCTTTATTGTATTTTGTAGGCATTAAAAAAGCATGAAGAACGATATAAGTCTTATCTCTCAAACCTTTATGGTTTGAGAGATATTCACAAGCAAAGTATCCCCCTCCCGCCCCTTTTACCTAGTGTAAGCCATCTCTTCTCAGATGTGGAATCCAGTCCATAGACCAGACAGATAACAGCAGGGGACAATCTTCTTCCTATGAGAACAATGAAAGCCCTGCCCCCCTTGACAAGTTTTTCAGGTTTTTCCCTTATCTTAACTGAAGATTGTCCCTCTCTGCAATCTACCTGGGCATCTCCCTTCTGATCTGGCTGAGCAGTGTTACATCAGTAAAAGGGGCGGGAGGGGGATACTTTGTCATTGAATTACTCTTGTACTACAACTCTGACAGTATTGAAATAACACTCTCCAAAGTCCAAATACTATGATGATTAATTAGACCTGCTTTTATAATGAAACATTCTATTCCTTTAAAGCGGATAGTACGTTGATTGAGAGAAATATCTGACTGCCGTTTGGAGTCAGGAAGGAATTTTTTTACTCACTTGGGGCTCATAGCGAAGTGGCACGAGGTTGATATGCATGCATGGTAGCTTTCAAAATTAGTTGACCCTTAGATTTTAAAATATTAACCCTTAGTGCTACCTGTAACATACATTATATAGGAGATGTTCCTGCTTGCAATAACCCAGAGGTACTCCAGTCAGTTCTTAATTAACCTATAACATTGTATAATTAAGAGATCTCACTGCGTAAAACACTCAAGACAAACATAACTTCTTTCTGTGCCATTCAGACAGACATAGCACCAGCTGAGATGATAAAGAAGCAATATATTAGTATAGTAGGTAACACTGGATTCCACCATGTTGAGAAACTGGTCCTTCACCCTGAGATTTGGCTCAAAGCCCTGAGTCTCAAGGTCAGACACTCAGTGGCGTAACTATAGGGATCGCAGGGGTCGCACCTGTGACCGGACCTGTGCACTCCAGGGGCCCAGCCTTCCCCTGCGACCCCTCCGCCTGGCGCTCGTAATCTCCCGCTAGCACTCTAGTAATGCAGAGCGCTGGTAGATGACATCATCTAGTAATGCAGAACGCTGGTAGATGACATCATCTCCATGACATCATCTCCATGACATCATCTCCCAGCACTTTGCATTACTAAGAGGACCGCGTGGGAGCTCCAGGTAGGAGATGGGGGCATTGTGGAGGGGGTCATTGTGGTTAGGGGGGCCATTGGGGGGGGGCATGGCACTTTTTGTACCAGGGCCCGGAGGCTTCTAGTTACAACTCTGCAAACACTGGTAGTTCCCAGTTATACAAACAAAAAGACAAACCTGCACTCCTTTATATAAAATGAACATGTGTGCCTTGTATTGAGCATATATAATAGTTCTTAGTAAATAAGTGAGATTTTAGTCTCACAACTTGGCCAATTCATGTATAAGTTTGCCACCTCGTCAAGGTACCTCACTTTATGGCGAGTCCTACTCTAATACGCATATAAAACCGTATCTATATTAAAGATCGCTGAGGAGATGTTGTAGTAAATGCGTTAGAGGGGGACTCTTTAAATTATTGTTGATGATTTTTGTAAATCTTTTGTGTCCCAGTGTATTGCAATTAAAAACAGAAGACATACAATATAACAAACAAGGTGTAGATGGAGGACTTACCTGGTGCAAAACCCCATAGGGGCCTGCATTGTGTAAGTACATGAATGGAAGAACTGTGGGTCATTTCTATCCTTCATCACAGGTCATGTGAGGGATCACTGATACCAAACATACAGGGTGCATGCACACTAAGACAGGCTGGAGGCCTTCTCCTTAAAGGCCAAGTGTAAGGAAAAGGAAAGGGAATGGTGCAATGAAATAGCGTGTATATTACTTAGTGATTAAACAGGATGAAATGAGAAGCTGCTAGAATGAGCGAAGGAGAATTTTGTACAACAAGAAAAGAAAAAGAAGAACGCTCACAGCGCTAACTCACCATAAAGTATCCATATAATAAATACAGTTTTAATCTAAATATAAAGATGAATATATAGATGGCAGCAAGGGATGAGATGGTTCTCCAGTCCCACAAACAGTAGGCCAAAACCCACAGTGCAAACAAAAACAAAAAGACAAACCTTGTGTGTGTGTGTGTGTGTGTGTGTGTGTGTATGTGTGTATATATATAATGCTCAGTACAGGGCACACATATTCACTTTATATAGAGGAGAGCAAGTGGTTTGTCTTTGTGTTTGCACTCTGGGTTTTGGCCTGATGTTTGGGGAACTGGAGAACCATCTCATTCCTTGCTGCCATCTATATATTAATCTTTATATTTACACTAGCAGTATGGGATGGTGTTGCCCGTCATTTTTTTCCCCCTTATATTCAATTAGGTTGAATTTGTGGATAGAAATGTGTTGCATAGGATGTGTAATTTGTTATACAGAGTGTACACATACATACATACATACAGAGACACACATATACATATCATCTTACATAGATAGTGACGCACGCAGTGTAAGGGGACAAAGGACAGAAGACATTGGTGCCCTTGACTGCAACCTCGGCTCCCCAAGATGTGGCAGCTTCCATTTGTGTGGCAGCAATGCGGAGTTCCACGTGATGTGAGCCCCAGCGACCTGTATTGTTGGCCCTCTCATTCAGTGGTGATGTTGCACATGTTTTCATGTATTAAAGAATTTTGTGCCCCACTTGAGAACCATTCGTGACCTAAATTACATTTATTGCACTGGTGTATCATCCGACCAGAATGCTCTATATCCATAGCGCTGCTCCGGCCTCTCTTTCCCCCCTTGTCTGTGTGCTTCATGCATAGAAGGGTAGAGAGAGGCCGGAGCAGTTCTTTGGATATTGCGCATTCTGGTCAGATTAAACATCAGAGCAATAAAAGTAATTTAGGTGAGGGTAGAGCCAAACGAAGTTCAAACAGCAGGCTTCCCCGAGGGTCTGCTTGTTTCCCTGCCATACCTGTGTCTCTCTGCCGGGACACCGCACACAGTAGTTTTGTTTGCATGTTGGCGGCCTCCAGGTATGTACATGTCACCAGAGGCCGTCAAGGCCCTTGTAGTTGGAGGTAGTAGAAGTCAAGCTCCTCAGGGCTGCTACTGCCGCCCCCTGTCCCCAGCTCTTGTCCTGAGTGAATGAAGTACTTTTCCCAGGCTCCTTCCTGTCACCTCCGAAGTTGCAGAGGTGGTTGCTGTAAGTTCAGAGCTGACAGGAGCCAGTGACAGGAAGGAGCCTGTGAGATGTAGTAGTTCATTCACTGAGGACAGGAGCCGGTGACAGGGGGCGGGAGTGGCAGCATTGAGTGCGGAGATGTATAATACGGACAGTCTTCATGCTGGCAGTGTCGTTGCCTGTGTCCCGGTTCATGGAGTGCAGCTTCTCCCTCAGGTTTGGTCACAAACTTACGGAGTGCTGTGTGTTTTGTGGTGCGAGGAAGACGCATGTGGAGTTGAAGGCAGGCAGCTGAGGGGTTAATAGCGGAGGCACTATGGAGCAGAGAATGAGAGAATGATGGGGAGAGAGATGGGTGCATCAGGAGCGAGGTGTGTGTGTGTGTAGGTTCGGGTGGCTTGTGTGTGTGGGTGTGTGGGGCTTCTGTGTGGGTGTGTGGCTTGTGTGTGTGGGGGGGGCTTGTGAATTAAGTGAGGGCAAAGTTATGTGGGGCTTGTGTGTGGATTGTGTTTGTGTCTGTGATGTAGTAGCGACTGGAAGCCATTTTGTTTTTTTGTAAGTTTTGTTGGATAGTGGGGGCGGGCCAACTCCCTGCACGATTTTCACGCCCCCATTGAATCACCCAATGGGAGCAGTAACTCCTCCTTACTGCTGCCCCTGGGTGTGTTTTGGCATGCACAAATTCTTCTTATATATATTTAGATAAAACTGTATTTATTATATGGATACTTTATGGTGAGTTAGCGCTGTGAGCGTTCTTCTTTTTTTCTGTTCTTGTTGTACATAATTCTCCTTCGCTCATTCTAGCAACTTCTCATTTCATCCTATTTAATCACTAAGTAATATACACGCTATTTCATTGCACCATTCCCTTTCCTTTTCCTTACACTTGACCTTTAAGGAGAAGGCCTCCAGCCTGTCTTAGCGTGCATGCACCCTGTATGTTTGGTATCAGTGATCCCTCACATGACCTGTGATGAAGGATAGAAATGACCCACAGTTCTTCCATTCATGTACTTACACAATGCAGGCCCCTATGGGGTTTTGCACCAGGTAAGTCCTCCATCTACACCTTTTTTGTTATATTGTATGTCTTCTGTTTTTAATTGCAATACACTGGGACACAAAAGATTTACAAAAAACATAAAAAATAATTTAAAGGGTTCCCCTCTAACGTGTTTGCTACAATATCTGCTCAGAGACTATTTAAAGGGATAGTAAACTCAAAAAAAACTGTTAGTGAAATGATAGGAATAATACAAACATACTTAACGCCCTCATTCCCATCTCTCGGACCGTTATGGTTTGAGAGATATAATAAAATAAAGGTCTCCACTTCCTCCCCTTTCTGCCTGACGACCTTTAAAGCTGTCAGAGGCAGAATCTGGTCACCCGAGTTTAGGTGGCTCTTCATGAGCGCTGACATCGTGATATCTAACTATAATTACTTAATCGGTATGGTCTATAATGTGTGCCTGGCTTGCAAGCACATGTTGTAGACCATTCCGATGAAGTAATTATAGTTAGATATCCCGATGACAGCGCTCCTGAAGAGCCACTGTCTGGTCCCGGAAGCAGGATCTCATGATGTCTGCTATACAGCTGACATATGAGAAGGGGGAGGGAGCGGAGGTCTTTATTTTCTTACATCTCTCAAACCATAACGGTTTGAGAGATGGGAATAAGGGCATTACATAATTTTTTATTATTCCTATCATTTCTCTAACAGTTTTTTTTGGAGTTTACTATACCTTTAACCCCTTAACGACCCTTGACGGTCATAGTACGTCAAGGGTTGATTTGACTTAACGACCGATGACGTACTATGACCGTCATCGAATTCCGGGCTCCCCCCGCGGCTGCATGCCGTTCGGGGAGTCCGGAACGCAATGGAGCAATTAAAAAAAATTGTTCCGTGGTCGTTCATTCGGGTCACGGCGAGGATTCCCCGGTCCTTAAGGGGTTAATTTAGATAAGTCTTTATAAGTGTATTAGAGTAGGACTTGCCATAAATTGAGGTACCTTGATGAGGTGTCAAGCTTATATACATGAGTTGGCCAAGTTGTGAGACTAAAATCTCACTTATTTACTAAGAAGTATTATATATGCTCAATACAGGGCACATGTGTTCACTTTATATTGAGGAGAGCAGGTTTGTCTTTTTGTTTGTGTTTGCACTCTGGGTTTTGGCCTGATGTTTGGGGGACTGAAGTTCCCAGTTATGTTGATATAACGTGGTCTGAACTTGCAGGACATGACTTCTTTTCAGCATTAAAGGGATAGTAATACTTTGTTTTATCTTTATTTTATTTTGTAGGCATTACAAAAACATGAAGAATGATATAACTCTTATCTCTCAAACCTTTATGGTTTAAGAGATATTCACAAGCAAAGTTTCCCTCCCGCCCCTTTTACCTAGTGTAAGCCATCTCTTCTCAGATGTGGAATGCAGTCCATAGACCAGACAGATAACAGCAGGGGACAATCTTCTTCCTATGAGAACAATGAAAGCCCTGCCCCCCTTGACAAGTTTTTCAGGTTTTTCCCTTATCTTAATTGAAGATTGTCCCTCTCTGCAGTCTACCTGGGCACCTCCCTTCTGATCTGGCTGAACAGTGTTACATCAGTAAAAGGGACGGGAGGGGGGTACTTTGTCATTGAATTACTCTTGTACTACAACTCTGACAGAATTGATATAACACTCTCCAAAGTCCAAATACTATGATGATTAATTAGAACTGCTTTTATTATTATACATTACTATCCCTTTAACGACTATGTAACATTCAAGGGGTTAAGCCTTAACTGGAGAATGGCAGTTAATTCTGAAAGGTTTACCTACAGCACCTACCTCCCACACACTGATACCGATAGAAGGGACGTACTTCTCATCTGTCTTCACATCCTAGGTTTTTATGGAAGATGTTTTGCCTGTGAAATTCTGTTTACTGTGAGCCGAATTACACTTGTGAAGTGCTTTGAGTGCCTTTGGAAGAACATTGCAATATGACATAAAAAGCTTCTTCTTATTAAATTGCTCATATTTCTGCAGGAACGAGTGAAATCCCAAAATGATCGCCCTCCTCCCCTTCCACTCCACTCCTGGAGCTTATAACGGGAAACAGTTCAATACACTGCAGCCACTACTCGCAGCGAGCGGATAAGGGAGCCATAGAGAAGGACAGAAGTGTGTAATGAAACAAAAAGGCGCGTTCTGTTATCCAGCAACCACTTCACTCTCACCGCCGCGCTATGTATCTTATTACTGAAACGGCATGAAACTTATTTAGATATAATTACTGAGCTATTTCAGCATTTTGCATTGTACAGTGTCAGAGCCAAGTGAAATCTACTGATATACCTGTGCACAGTCAGCCAAAAAATAAAATAATCTCTGCAGATTTTTATTGGCCCCGTCGAGGACTTTCTGTTTAACTTGTAATCAAAACAAGTCAAACCTGGTTACTGTTTGCAGAGCTGCCAAGGCGCTCCGTCTGAGCAGTAGGCAGTAGAGTCTCTGTATGACAGCCCGTCTCTCAGATTCAAGTAGGCTCTGCCAAGACTCGGGTAGAAGGCAACTGGTAAATGAAGTGCCAGTGAACAAGGGCATCGGCGTACCAATCAGCTGTGCACTGGAGGGGTCACTGAGTCTAATTCGTCAAGCTCAATTCTGGGCACACTGGTGTATTGCGGGGGTCAGATGACAATTCCCATTGATTTTAAATGAACGTGTTAACCCTTTGAATGCCAGAGAGGTCTGGACATATCGATTCGTATTGCACTATAGGTGACAAATCAGAATTTCACAAAACATCCTTTTGTTTTGAGTGCCAAACAGGGATTCAACGTACTCATATAGTTAAATGGATTGTTTTTTTAACCCCTTGAATTTTACCATTCAAATAATGAAGATCCCCATTTAAATCTATCTGAAATGTTGTTTGTTGCAGCTGGTATACTGACAGGGCTGGATTTCCTAAAAGGTAGAATACACAGCTGCTTAGAGCTCTAAATGACGAGGGGCAGAGCCTCAATTCAGCTGGCCACACCTACTTCTCACACCTTTTCAGACTATTATTGAACCTCTGGATACTAGAGAGATCTCCATAGCATTGCTCTGCAATGGAAGGATTAAACCAAGGGATTAAAGTGTGTTTTGATCTTGCTTTTTATAGGTTACTAGTTGAACAGCCGTTACACGGGCCACAGTGCCTCTGGCAGCCGGTCGCAGGGCAGTCACGCGCAGTAGAGACTGCCCGCGCCACTGCTGATACAGAGCTGGATGCTCCTTCGGAGCGCACGGCTCTGTATCAGCCTTGGAGCGGGCAGTCTCTACTGCGCATGACTGGAGCCCGCGCAGCTGTGTCTGCTGCGCATGTCGTGGCATTACACACAATTTAGCGAATTATTATATAGGATGGGTATGTTCTATGCCAGAAAAGAGTGGATGGGACTGGGGGTAGGGCCATATGATGACTGGGGATGGGGCCATGGGCGGAGCTAAGGGCACATAGAATGCCTTACCTAGTGACACATGGGATGTAAATCCGGCCCTGTTTGCTCCAGAATTACACATATGGGTCATTGGGTCCAGTTCATCATGCTGAAGAGGAGTGGATCTGGGGCAAAACATCTGCCCCATTTACTGACATTCACTGATTTAAATGAATATTTTAACCCCTTGAATGATACAGAGGTCTCCAACACATTGCAAAGCAATTAAAGACCCATATTAAAGGAAGAGTGACACCCAAAACTATCACGTACTTACAGATAGAACATGTAAACATTAATTTTTCAAAAATGTAAACCTAATCTTTCTTTATAACACATATAAATTGTCCTGTTCAGAGATAATCTATTCAATATTGTGATTAGATCTAAAGTCAGAGATTAGTACCCACTGCTCTTGTATCACCTCTTCACTCCATAGTGCATAACCCCCGTTATACCTCTATATCACTTCTTAGTACATAACCCCCCTTATACCTCTTTATCACACCTTAATACATAACTCCCATTATACCTCTTTATCACACCTTAGTACATAACCCCCGTTATACCTCTTTATCACACATTAGTACATAACCCCCGTTATACCTCTTTATCACACCTTAGTACATAACCCCCGTTATACCTCTTTATCACACCTTAGTACATAACTCCCATTATACCTCTTTATCACACCTTAGTACATAACCCCCGTTATACCTCTTTATCACACCTTAGTGCATAACCCCCGTTATACCTCTTTATCACACCTTAATACATAACTCCCATTATACCTCTTTATCACACCTTAGTACATAACCCCCGTTATACCTCTTTATCACACATTAGTACATAACCCCCGTTATACCTCTTTATCACACCTTAGTACATAACCCCCGTTATACCTCTTTATCACACCTTAGTACATAACTCCCATTATACCTCTTTATCACACCTTAGTACATAACCCCCGTTATACCTCTTTATCACACCTTAGTGCATAACCCCCGTTATACCTCTTTATCACTCCTTAGTACATAACCCCTGTTATACCTCTTTATCACACCTTAGTGCATAACCCCCGTTATACCTCTTTATCACTCCTTAGTACATAACCCCCGTTATACCTCTTTATCACGCCTTAGTACATAACCCCATTATACCTCTGTATCACGTCTTAGTACATAACTCCATTATACCTCTTTATCACTCCTTAGTACATAACCCCCGTTATACCTCTTTATCACACATTAGTACATAACCCCCGTTATACCTCTTTATCACTCCTTAGTACATAACCCCCATTATACCTCTTTATCACACATTAGTACATAACCCCCGTTATACCTCTTTATCACACATTAGTACATAACCCCCGTTATACCTCTTTATCACTCCTTAGTACATAACCCCCGTTATACCTCTTTATCACACATTAGTACATAACCCCCGTTATACCTCTTTATCACACCTTAGTGCATAACCCCCATTATACCTCTTTATCACACATTAGTACATAACCCCCGTTATACCTCTTTATCACACCTTAGTGCATAACCCCCATTATACCTCTGTATCATGCCTTAGTACATAACCCCCGTTATACCTCTTTATCACTCCATAGCGCATAACCCCTGTTATACCTCTTTATCCTCACCTCACACCTTAGTGCATAACCCCTGTTATACATCTTTATCCTCACCTCACACCTTAGTGCATAACCCCTGTTATACCTCTTTATCACCTTTTAGTGCATAACCCCCGTAAAATATGAGATATATATGTGTGTACCTGTAATAAATGATATATATATGTGTTCATACCTGTAATATATGAGATATATATGTGTGTACCTGTAATATATGAGAGATATACGTGTGTTTATAGCTGCAGTATATGAGATATATATGTGTTTGCATACATGTAATATATGAGATATATATATGTGTGAGTATACCTGGAATATGAGATATATATGTGTGTGTGTACCTGTAATATATGAGATATATATGTGTTTGCATACATGTAATATATGAGATATATATATGTGTGAGTATACCTGGAATATGAGATATATATGTGTGTGTGTACCTGTAGTATATGAGATATATATGTGAGTGCATGCATGTAATATATGAGATATGTTTATGTATGTATACCTGTAATATATGAGATATATGTGTGTGTACGTATACCTGTAATATGAGATATATGTGTGTGTATACCTGCAATATATGAGATATATATGTGTGTGTGTGTACTTCAAATATAGGAGATATATATGTGTGTGGTGAATACCTGTAATTAATGAGATATATGTGCGAATACCTATAATATATGAGATATATATGTGTTTACTAGTGTTGAGCGAGCACCCCGATGCTCGGGTGTTCGGGTGCTCTGACCGAGCACCCCCGGAGGCTCGAGTGCTCGGCCGAGCACCCGAACCCCATTGAATTAAATGGGAGGACTCGAGCATTACACCAGGCACCCCCTGCTCTGATGAGGGGAGGGTGCCTGGTCAATGCCCCCCTTCATCTCCACAATGCCCCTCTTCCACAATGTCCCCCTTCCACAATGTCCCCCTTCCACAATGTCCCCCTTCATCTCCACAATGCCCCCTTCATCTCCGCAATGCCCCCTTCATCTCCGCAATGTCCCCCTTCCACAATGTCCCCCTTCATCTCCGCAATGCCCCCTTCATCTCCGCAATGCCCCCCTTCCACAATGTCCCCCTTCCACAATGTCCCCCTTCATCTCCGCAATGTCCCCCTTCATCTCCGCAATGCCCCCTTCATCTCCGCAATGCCCCCTTCATCTCCGCAATGTCCCCCTTCCACAATGTCCCCCTTCATCTCCGCAATGTCCCCCTTCATCTCCGCAATGCCCCCTTCATCTCCGCAATGCCCCCTTCATCTCCGCAATGCCCCCCTTCCACAATGTCCCCCTTCATCTCCACAATGTCCCCCTTCATCTCCGCAATGCCCCCTTCATCTCCGCAATGCCCCCTACCTCCAGTCCCTGGTGGTCCAGCGGAGCGTCTGTAAGATCTGTGCCTCCTTCGGCACAGATCCCTGCCACCCGAACATGGCGGGCGAGCACATGGTGGTACTCGTACGAGTACCGCCATGTGCCGAGCAGAGCGATGCTCGAGCCGATCCGAGCATCGTCCGAGCATGCTCGCTCAACACTAGTGTTTACCTGTAATATATGAGAGACATACGTGTGTGTGTATAGCTGCAATATATGAGATATATATGTGTGTACATACATGTAATGTATGTGAGTGCATACCTGTAATATGAGGTATATGTGTGTGTGTGTGTACACCTGTAATATGATATATATATATATATATATATATATATATATATATATATATATATATGTGTGTGCATACCTGTAATATATATGAGATATATATGTGTGTCTACCTGTTATATATGATGTGTGTGTGTGTGTATATATACGTGTAATATGAGATACGTGTGCTTATACCTGTAATATATGAGATATATATGTGTGTACCTGTAATATGAGATATGTGTGTGTGTACCTGTAATATATGAGACTAGCAGTATGGGACAGCGTTGTCCATCATTTTTTCCCCCTTATATTCAGTTTGGATGAATTTGTGGATAGAAATGTGTTGCGTAGGGTGTGTTAATTTGTTATACAAAGTGTACACATACATACATACAGAGACACACACACACACACATAGACACACACACACACACATATATACATATAATCATACATAGATAGTGACGCACACATACACACTTACATATTATACATACATAGAAATGCATACACACTCACATACAGTACATATCATTATACATAGAGAAGCACACATACATAGATAGATACATACATACATATATACATACAGACCACAGTGGGAGCAGCTGGGGGGTTGATACAGTGTGGATAAAGGGAGGATGAGGAGAGCAGTGTAAAGGGGCAAAGGACAGAAGACATTGGTTCCCTTGGCTACAACCTCGGCTCCCCAAGATGTGGCAGCTTCCATTTGTGTGGCAGCAATGCGGAGTTCCACATGATGTGAGCCCCAGCGACCTGTATTGTTGGCCCTTTCATTCAGTGGTGGCGTTGCACATGTTTTCATGTATTAAACAATTTTGTGCCCCACTTGAGAACCATTCGTGACCTAAATTACATTTATTGCACTGATGTATCATCCAACCAGAATGCTCTATATCCAGAGCGCTGCTCCGGCCTCTCTTTCCCCCCTTGTCTGTGTGCTTCATGCATAGAAGGGTAAAGAGTCTATCTGCCAGGACACTGCACACAGTAGTTTTGTTTGCATGTTGGTGGCCTCCAGGTATGTACACCTCACCCGAGGCCGTCAAGGCCCTTGGAGTTGGAGGTAGTGGGAGTCAAGCTCCTCAGTGCTGCGACTCCCGCCCCCCGTCATTGGCTCTTGTCCTCAGTGAAAGAAGTAAACTTCCCAAGTTCCTTCCTGTCACCTCTGAACTTGCAGAGGTGGTTGCTGTAAGTTCGGAGCTGACAGGAGCCGGTGACAGGAAGGAGCCTGTGAGATGTAGCTCATTCACTGAGGACAGGAGCCGGTGATAGGGTGCGGGAGAGACAGCATTGAGTGAGGAGATGTAGGAGGGGGTGCTGATAAGTATTGAGCCTTACCCAGAAAAAAATCAGCTAGGAAGCTGTAAATTGCAGGGTGTATTGGCCAATTTGTCTATATTCAATGGTGCAAAAATCAACTACCTATGATTTTAACTTATCTTTATTTGTAAGGTCCAAAGTGAACATGGCAGCACCTCCAGAAAAGTTCAGTGTGGAGGCGCATAGGACCATAATCAAGTTCCTGTCTCTCCAAGGGAATGGTGCAAAGCAGATCCATGAAGAAGTGTCACAAACTTTGGGTGACAGTGGCCTTTCTTATGCAACAGTTAAATGTCGGGTTGTCGATTTCAAAACTGGCCATTTCTTTGTTGAAAGTGAGAAACCCAGTGGAAGGCCTGTTTCTGTCTCTGTGCCGGCAAATGTGAAAGCCATCCATGACATGATCATGGAGGACCGCCGAATATCAGCCAAACATATTGCTACATATCTGGGAATATCACATGAGAGAGTTGGTGCCATTATCCACAACAACCTGGAAATGAGAAAGCTTGCAGCAAAGTGGATCCCAAAAGTTTTGACAACCGAACACAAGAGGAGACGTGTGGAGACATCGGTGGCTGTTTTGGAACATTTTGCAAGAAATTAGTCAGATTTCCTGGACAAACTGGTAACTGGTGATGAGACATGGATCTACTGTTATGATCCTGAGACAAAGGAACAGTCTAAGGAATGGAGGCACAGTGGTTCCCCCAGGCCAAAGAAGTTCCTTGTGCAAAGGTCAGTGCAGAAGCAAATGGCAAGTTTTTTGGGATAAGAAGGGAGTTCTGCTGGTGGACTACCTCCAAAAGGGTTCAACCATCAATGCAACATATTACTGTGCTTTATTGATGAAGTTGAGGCAAAACATCAAGGAAAAATGTAGAGGAAAGCTCTCCAAAGGAGTCATCCTGTTGCATGACAACTCCTCATCACACACTGCAGGTGACACAATGGCAAAACTGACCTCCTTAGGCTTTCAAGTGATGCCCCATCCACCCTATTCGCCCGACCCTTCTGACTACCATCTGTTCCCCAATCTCAAAAAACACCTAAAGGGACAATGATTTGGGAGTGTTCCGGAGGCAACTAATGCTGCAAATGAGTGGTTACACCAGCAGTCAGAAGAATTTTATTTGCAGCGACTTAAGAAGCTGCAGGACAGATGTCGCAAGTGCATTGACTTCCTGGGGGAATATGTAGAATAGTGTGGCAGTTACAGCTTCCTAGCTCAATTTTTTCTGGGTAAGGCTCAATACTTATCAGCACCCCCTCGTATAATACTGTAATACTGTACTGTGCTTACCTCCGAACCGGCCCCCAGACCCTGTGGGTGGCCGGTTTCTGTGTCCTCGTGGCTTGCAGCATCTGTCAGAGGGCCAGTGCACCTTGGTGTTCATCCAAGCGACCAGTCTCCTTGCTGCTCCCCCTGGCATCTCCAGCCGAATCGGACCTCTGGCGCACGTCACAGGGATTCCCTGATGACGTTGTGACCCGGTTCTTAAAGGGACATCACATTTACTGCTCCATCTCTTGGGGTGAAGCAATTTGTATATAAACTGCCTGGACACCAATTCAGTTGCCCTTTCATGGTGTTCCAGTGCAGTTGTGCTTCTGTTGCCCTGTGTATAACCTGGTTTGTCTGACTGCCCATTCTGGTGTTGACCTGTGGCTCTGTCTGACTACCCGCTCTGTGTATGACCCTTGGCTTGTCTGACATCCAGTCTGGTGCAAACCTGCGGCTCTGGCTGTCTATCTCTCTGTGTATGACCAGGTGTGTCTGACCATCCCATCTGGTGCTGTCCTGTGGCTCTGTCCGGCTAGTCTCAGTCTTGCCTCCCTCCTGCGGACATCCATCTGGCACAGACCTGGGGACCTTGTAGACTCTCATCTATACCGACTACAGGCATGAGTCCAGTATTAGATCCCAGTGAGACTGACAGCAGGCGTGTGACAGTGTTTTCCGTGGTTCCTGGTCGGAGTCTCCTGTCTAGTTCCAGTCCTTGTTTCTGATGAAGACCTTCCATGGCTGATCCAGTTCCTGTTCCAGTTTCAGTCACAGATTATCCGCAGGGGTTCCCGTTCCTGCTCCTGCCTTAGCTCCTGTAGAGACTTCCAGTAGCTATGGCCTAGTCTCAGCAGTTTGGTCCATTCTAGGTGGCCTACTATTCCTGATAGTAGTGCAAGCTAGTCTGTCAACCTTCTGCCTGTTTATATTATCTCACTCGTTGCTTGTTCTGTGCCTTACTAAAGGTGATTTACATATACTTTCTGACTCCTGAGTGCTCTGGGAAACAGTGACAAATACGGACAGTCTTCACACTGGCAGTGTTGTTGGGGGTGTCTCAGTTCAAGGAGTGCAGTTTCTCCCTCAGGTCAGGTCACAAACGTACGGAGTGTTATGTGTTTTGTGGTGTGATGAAGACGCATGTGGAGTTGAAGGCAGGCAGCTGAGGGGTTAATAGCGGAGGCGCTATGGAGCAGAGAATGATGGGTAGAGAGATGGGTGCATCAGAAGGGAGGTGTTTGTGTAGGTTCGGGTAGATTGTGTGTGTGGGGCTTGTGAATAAAGTGAGGGCAAAGTTGAGTGGGGCTTGTGTGTGTGGATTGTGTGTGTGTCTGAGATGTATGAGCGAGTGGCAGCCATTTTGTTTTTTGTAAGTATTGTTGGATAGTGGTGCGTGGGCCAATTCCCTGCATGATTTTCACACCCCCATTGAATCACACGATGGGAGTAGTAACTCCTTCTTACTGCTGCCCCTGGGTGAGTTTTGGCAGGCACAAATTCTTATTTTATATATGTAGATATATGCGTGTGTGTGTATACCTGTAATATATGAGGTATATGTGTGTGTGTGTATACCTGTAATATAGGAGATATAGATGTGTGTACCTGTAATATATGAGATATGTGTATGTATATCTGTAATATATGAGATATGTGTGTATATACCTATAATAAACTGCTCAAAAAAATAAAGGGAACACTTAAACAACACAATGTAACTCAAAGTCAATCACACTTCTGTGAAATCACACTGTCCACTCAGGAAGCAACACTGATTGGCAATCAATTCCACATGCTGTTGTGCAAATGGAACAGACAACAGGTGGAAATTATAGGCAATTAGCAAGACACCCCCAATAAAGGAGTGGTTCTGCAGGTGGTGACCACAGACCACTTCTCAGTTCCTATGCTTCCTGGCTAATGTTTTGGTCACTTTTGAATGCTGGCGGTGCTTTCACTCTAGTGGTAGCATGAGACGGAGTCTACAACCCACACAAGTGGCTCAGGTAGTGCATCTCATCCAGGATGGAACATCAATGCGAGCTGTGGCAAGAAGGTTTGCTGTGTCTGTCAGCGTAGTGTCCAGAGCATGGAGGCGCTACCAGGAGACAGGCCAGTACATCAGGAAACGTGGAGGAGGCCGTAGGAGGGCAACAACCCAGCAGCAGGACCGCTATCTCTGCCTTTGTGCAAGGAGGAGCAGGAAGAGCACTGCCAGAGCCCTGCAAAATGACCTCCAGCAGGCCACAAATGTGCATGTGTCCACTCAAACGGTCAGAAACAGACTCCATGAGGGTGGTATGAGGGCCTGACGTCCACAGGTGGGGGTTGTGCTTATGGCCCAACACCGTGCAGGACATTTGGCATTTGCCAGAGAACACCAAGATTGGCAAATACGCACTGGCGCCCTGTGCTCTTCACAGGTGAAAGCAGGTGCACACTGAGCACATGTGACAGAGTCTGGAGATGCCGTGGAGAACGTTTTGCTGCCTGCAACATCCTCCAGCATGACCGGTTTGGCGGTGGGTCAGTAATGGTGTGAGGTGGCATTTCTTTGGGGGGGCTGCACAGCCCTCCATGTGCTTGCCAGAGGTAGCCTGACTGCCATTAGGTACCGAGATGAGATCCTCAGACCCCTTGTGAGACCATATGCTGGTGCGGTTGGCCCTGGGTTCCTCCTAATGCAAGACAATGCTAGACCTCATGTGGCTGGAGTGTGTCAGCAGTTCCTGCAAGAGGAAGGCATTGATGCTATGGACTGGCCCGCCCATTCCCCAGACCTGAATCCGATTGAGCACATCTGGGACAACATGTCTCGCTCCATCCACCAACGCCACGTTGCACCACAGTCTGTCCAGGAGTTGGTGGATGCTTTAGTCCAGGTCTGGGAGGACATCCCTCAGGAGACCATCCGCAACCTCATCAGGAGCATGCCTAGGCGTTGTAGGGAGGTCATACGGGCACGTGGAGGCCACACACACTACTGAGCCTCATTTTTACTTGTTTTAAGGACATTTCATCAAAGTTGGATCAGCCTGTAGTGTGGTTTTCCATTTTGATTTTGAGTGTGACTCCATATCCAGACCTCCATGGGTTGATAAATTTGATTTCCATTGAGAATTTTTGTGTGATTTTGTTGTCAGTTCATTCATTCAGATCTAGGATGTGTAATCTTAGTGTTCTCTTTATTTTTTGGAGCAGTGTATATGCGACATGTGTGTGTATAGTCAGTATAGACTAATACATTATGTGTGGAGGACCCCTCCTGTGTACATTGTGTACTTCACTGAGTTACACACATTAGATAATAAACTACTCTTGATTAGGGATAAATATCAGGAGATTATTTCCATTGATCTCTGGGAGGAAGAGGCAATTTCTGTCCATTTAATGCTACAGTTTTACATGTGCCTGATCAACAGCTTTGTGTTTTGGACTTTTAGGATGTTTAATGCAGAAGAAGTAGTTCTTATATGAATGTACATTTGGTAATAATTACATATTAATTTCTTAATGTTTACAATCCTTAACCCTTCATTGACCAAAGGGATGTGTACCGCATTGCTCCACATCCTCTTCTCGTTAAGGGGGTAAGGTCTATTATACTGCATGTGTGGCCACATTGAAGGATATAAATACATATATATATTTTATATATATATATATATATATATATATATATATATATATATATATCCTATATAGTAATTTGCTAAGTGTGTGTTTGTCAGAAGCTGTCATGCGTACTACAGACTGCCCGCGCTGTGGCTGGTAACAGAGCAGGGTTCCGAATTCAGACAGTAATGCGCAGACGGGATTATGGTCTGAATTCCGGGCTCCCCGTTCCGTATCAGCAGTGGCACAGGCAGTCTCTACTGTGCATGACTGCACCGCGGCCATTGCTGGGTGGCACTGCGGCCCGTGTACACGGGCTCTTAAACTAGTATATATACATATATGTCTCACTTCTTGCTGTGCCTTAACCCTTTAAGTGCCAGAAAGGTATCTAGTGCAATGCACATAATGCACCTAAATCAAGAGCAGGGATAAGCAAGCTTTTGGCATTTTTCTGGCGGTGAACGATGGGAACTGTAGTCCACAAAAGCTGGAGAGCCATATGTTGCCAACTCTTGTTGTAGCGTCTGTAATTTACTAAAGGATCTTGTCAGATATAAGGTTTAACCCTATGAGTGCCAGAGGGGTACGCAACGCATTGCAACCCCTCTGGCACTCAAAGAGTTAAGACAGCAATATATATATATTTTTTTTGTTATCATTTCTCTTTAACCCTTTGCGTGCCAGATAGGTGTTTGACATCTTGTGAAGCAATGAATTACCCCAGTGGCACACAAAGGGTAATAGCCAGCCTCTTAGCAGAGCCTCAGGACTGAATCCTACACCCGTCTCATCAGAAAGACTAGAGAAGAGTGAAACGCGTTGTTCTGTACGTTCCTTGTTCCTACAGAACTGGCTGCTTCTCAAGACCCAAATCTTGTTTTGTGCAACAGGAGTTTGCTGTTCCTTTTCATATTCTGTTTAACCAATCAGATTGCAGGAAACATGGGATATTTCCTGTTATCTGACCTCCTCTATTCTTTCCACTACTTGCAGGGTTCTGTGTTCTGAACTGTTATGTGATGAATGTCTCTGATATTTAACTGAATGGCCTCTTGTTATTCTTATAACATTTTATACATTTATACTTTTTTTTTATTCTTTTAACATTTTATACATTTATACATTTTTTTCATACATTTCAAACTTTGTGATAAATATATTTCAAGCTGGTGTTACAAACACACTAAAAAAAACTGTTACATACATACAAAAATGTATTAAAATGAAATTGAAACAAATTAGGTAGCGATGTCACTATAGGTCACTCTGGGGTGGCTAATACGCTACGATCTCTTCAAGAATTTTTAGGTGGTGGCAAAAAAGTGGCAAAAAATCCTACATTCTCATGCACTTGAGGTTTTAAAAGTGGAAATTTCACTGTAATTCAAGTTTACATATTTGAAAACTGCACTAAAAAAGGCCAGCCGATGTACAATTCAGGAGATGGTCACACTAATATATGCTAATTGAGGTATGCTGCGGTATCAATGACGTTTCACATGCTAATGAAGCTTTTTTTGTGATGTCATATGCTAATGAAGGTTTCAATGATGTTTCATATGCTAATTAAGCTTTGTGCAGTACCAGGAAATGTTCACTATCACTTTTCCCAGACTAACATGACATATAGGCAGTTTTTAATGCAGTTTTCAAATATGAGAACTTGAATTAAGGTGAAAGTTCCTTTTTAACCCCTTGAATACTACAAAGGTAGCATTCAAGAGGTTAAAAGTCTGATTTAATTTAACAAGAATTTTAATAATAACTCCAATTTGCTTTTATAAATATGGGCCAATGGGGAAGATGTATAAAAAGCTGGCGATTCACTAAGGCCAAAGCAGTAAGATTTCTAGAACTTTGGAGAACTTAGTGAATTGTGTCCATAGAATAACATAGGAACTGGAGAAGTGATATCACTGGAGAAGTTATCTCCACTTTATCACCTTATTATCATGCTTTAGTGCACAACTCCCAAGGCGTTCTTGTTTGTTTGTGTGAATGGATCCTTAAGATGCCCTTATTCATTATTCTGCATGTTGGTACTTATAATGTATTCTAGTTACATATATAAATGTGGTGACCATAAAGAATAAGAAAAGGTCAGACATGGCCTTAAAGGGGAACTATCACCCATATACAAGTTTGGCTAATAATGAAGTAAATATAGCGATTAGCTTAAAAACTTGTTTTATTAATTTTTTTTTTTTTTTTTTTTTTTTTTTTTTTTTTATAAATTTCGTGGTATGGCTAAAATTAAAGGTTTAAAAATGATGCGGTCCCTTACTTTCAGACACACGGCTCTTCACCACTGTCTGTCAGTGTTCCTCTGTCCCCTCTCCACATAGAGTCTATATACAGCCTCCTCCAATGAAGGAGGATTTTTGGATGTAAGCCGGAGAACTCTCATTGGCTAGAGACAAACATATTGGGGTGACAGTTCCCCTTTAAAGGGCTAAGAGGGCTCATTCCCTCTTCTTGTTTTAGTTAGAGAAAACAAACAGGAGCCGTTGTGACTTCTTATGTGGATCTGATGTCCATGACGGATTGAAGACGTTATCTCTTGAACAAAGATAAAATTCATAGTGGGCATGAGGATTTTCAGATAAGTGGGTGGTTGGTTATTACAGAGAAGTGTTAGCTCTCCTTTAAAAAAAAAAAAGAGCGGAAATTGACGGGAGTCGCAGTCCAACAACAGGGGGATCATTACAGGCTGGGTACCATTGCACCGGAGGGCAGAGGAAGATGACAAACAGCGGTGCAGATCTGTACCCGTCATCTGTCTGGAAGTACGGCATCACATCATTTTTAAATGTTTAATTTTAGCCATACCACGAATGTTATATTAAAAAAAAAAACACGTTTTCAAGCTAATCTCTATTTTTAGTTAATTATTAGCCAAACTTGTATAGGAGTAATTGTTCCCCTTTAAGTCGCTAAATTGTCGCATATAGCGGCATTTCTTTATAAATTAGCTGAGCCACTTTTTACAGACTTCTTTACTCAATTTCATAAAAAAGAAGTACGTCACGGTGTTGCGTCCTCCTAAACGGTCATTAACCCTTTGGGTTCCAGAGTGGTACGCAACGCATTGCAAAGCAAATGCGTTGCGTACCACTCTGGCACTCAAAAGGTTAATAGTTTTATAACTACCAGCGGTAATCTTACAGCCATTTAACGCCTCTTTTCCATTAACTCCGCTTTGTATAAATCTCCCCCGATGTCCTTATACCTCTGACTGTAGAGTCCATTTCAGTAGGAGTCTAACAGCAGCGTGTTGGTTATGTAGACACGGAGGATAAAGATGCCTACAATGGAATCTACCTGTCACTTTAAAGCAAACACCCCCACAATTAATCTTCTTACTGCAGACCCAGTATGTGCCTATAGAGAGATTTGCAGGCGCTGCCTGCTCCCTGTGTCTTTCCTTTAAGAGGAGTGCTTTTCAGCGTTAGCTTATTAGTAAAATTGCCCTTTAGAGTGCACATTAGGAGAGGTCCAAGGCTTCATCTGCAGCAGATAGATTTATCCTCTTCTCGTCGCATATTAAAAGGCTCCCCTTTTAACCAGATTAGCTTGTTTGCATTACCAATGAGGCATGAATAAGACGCACAAAATGTAACTGGTTTCTCAGTGTGGAACACAGACACGTCCTTATGTATTGTCTCTCAGAGATCAGAAGATTCCAAAGCCCCTGTTCCCCTCCCCGGTCTTTATTAACCCTTGTGGGGGTAAGAGTGGTCTCTGATGCATTGTTGTGCAAACCATCAGAGACCCTTATTGCACCAAAGGGATTACATAAGCACCGTGAAATATCAGATATTCTTTTTTGAGCTGAATTCATATTTATATAGTTTATTAGCATTGTTTGATTGTGGAATCAATAGTACACTGCTTATAAGACAAAAGGACACGTCTCAGGTTAACCGGCTCCTGAAATTACTTCACTTTCTCACTTTATGAACTCGGAGCAGGCGAGGGATGGGTGCAACTACCAAATCATTATAGGAAAGATCAACTTATTATTTGTCAAATTATTTCACTTATCTATGGAAGGAGCAGCTAATTAGAAACAATAAAGGCTGTTACTGGGCTGCACAGCAAGTCTTTATTTTACACTGTTCTCTTGTTTATCTGTCTGTTATCTATTTATCTATCATCTTGTTTTCTCTGTCTATCTGTCTCATATCTGTCTGTCTGTCTCATATCTGTCTATCTATCTATCTAGCTATCTCATATCGCATACATTATCTATCTTTCTCATAACTATCTATCTATCATTTATCTATCTGTCTCATATCTATCTATCTATCTATCATCTATCTATCTATCTATCTATCTATCTATCTCTCTAGCTCGTATCTATCTATCTATCTATCTATCTATCTATCTATCTATCTCTCTGTCTCATATCTATCTATCTATCTATCTATCTATCTATCTATCTATCTATCTCATATCTATCTATCTATCTATCTATCTATCTATCTCATATCTATCAATCTATCTATCTATTTATCTATCTATCTATCTATCTAATATCTATCTCATATCTATCTATCTATCTCATATCGATCAATCTATCTATCTATTTATCTATCTCTCTATCTCATATCTATCTTTCGATCTATCATCTATCTAATCTATCTATCTCATATCTATCTATCTATCTATCTATCTATCTATCTATCTATCTATCTATCATATCTCTGTCTATATATCTCATATCTATCTATCTATCTATCTATCTATCTATCTATCTATCTATCTATCATATCTCTGTCTATATATCTCATATCTATCTATCTATCTATCTATCTATCTATCTATCTATCTATCTATCATATCTCTGTCTATATATCTCATATCTATCTATCTATCTATCTATCTATCTATCTATCTATCATATCTCTGTCTATATATCTCATATCTATCTATCTATCTATCTATCTATCTATCTATCATATCTCTGTCTATATATCTCATATCTATCTATCTATCTATCTATCTATCTATCTATCTATCTATCTAACTATCTATCGATCTCATTTTCTCTAGATGTATATTTCTGTGTCTGTAGGTCTCTCTCTCTCGCTCTCTGTCTCCCTCTCTGTCTTTGTCTATCTACTGTCTCTTTCTCACTCTCTCTATCAGTTGTCATGTTGATCACCATTTACATATTTACACTATAACTCTCATCAGCACCACACAGCCAGGTTTTCAGTATCTCTCTGTAAATATAAATGTGATATGAGATTGCGTTTGATGATGGTCTGTTAGAGACAAAACACTGAATAAACTCACATGTTGTATAAAATCTAATAACTTACATGGGGATATTGTCTTGTCTAAACTCCCTGTAAGTACATATATGTGTGTGTGTGTGTGTGTGTGTGTGTGTGTGTGTGTGTGTGTATATATATATATGTAATATATGACATGGGGATAGTAAGGATATTATCAAGTGTAATCTCCCTGTAAGTAATATAGGTAGATATATACAGATTTTTTTTTTGATTGCTGGGGATTTTGTAATTATGTGTGTGTATGTATGTATGTATGTATGTATAAATGTGTGTATGTATTTCTGGGTGTATATGTATGTATAAGTGTGTGTATATGTATGTATAAATGTAAATGTATGTATAAATGTATATCTATATATACCTATTTGTATATATAAGTGTATATGTATGTATAAATGTGTGTATGTATTTCTGAATATGTGTATATGTATGTATAAGTGTGTACATGTATGTATAAATGCATATCTATATATAACTATATGCATATATAAATGTATATGTATGTACAAATGTATATGTATGTATAAATGTATATGTATGTATAAATGTGTGTATGTATTTCTGAATAAGTGTATTTGTATGTATAAGTGTATATCTATATATAACTATATGCATATTTAAGTAAGTGTATATGCATGTATAAGTGTATGTATAAGTGTGTATGTATGTATAACTGTATGTATGTATAAGTGTGTATGTATGTATAAGTGTGTATGTATGTATAAGTGTATATGTATGTATAAGTGTATATGTATGTATAAGTGTATATGTATGTATAACTGTATGTATGTATAAGTGTGTATGTATATATAACTGTATGTATGTATAAGTGTGTATGTATGTATAAGTGTATGTGTAAGTGTATATGTATGTATAAGTGTATGTATAAGTGTGTATGTATGTATAAGTGTATATGTATGTATAAGTGTATATGTATGTATAAGTGTATGTATAAGTGTGTATGTATATATAACTGTATGCCTGTATAAGTGTGTGTGTATAAGTTTGTTTATGTATAAGAAAACATTGGAGAGGTCCCTTGTATCAATAAGGACCACAGCCGACTGTAATAATGCAGATATAATGGGGTGGAATGGGTACTATACCTTTAGAAGAAAATCTGATTAATAGAGTTAGTATTTTTTTATTATTATTATAGAATAAACATATTTTAAAGATCTGTACAAATACAACCTGGAGATGCAGATATGGCGCAAACAGCATCTTCTGTGCTACGCCAGAGGCAGGGCTCACCGTGCATTTCTCACCCATCAGCAACTGAAAGGGTTAATATTCAAATGTGAAATCAGCAAGGACTGCATAATAGAACTGCCACCCTGATAACAATGGGAATTTTTTAACAATATCGAGGCTTGTTAGCAAGAGAGTTACAAGCATTGAGGGCAATCAGTATGTCTTGTCATCCCTCTTTTATCTACCATCTCCAACCGCCAAGGAATCGAAATGAAGCACTTTGGAATCGTCAATTTCAGCCACATTTGCATAACAAAGCCCCTAAGGAAAAAGTATGATAAATGTGACGCACCCCCTCTTGGAGAAAGGAACTGACAGCCTCACCCAAAAGCTTCTCCGACCGAGCGCATTCTGTGGGATTGCAGTCAGCAAAAATAAAATGAAAGCATTAAAGAAAGTCATTTTCTCAGAGAGAAAAATCTCCCCCTTCTGCAGGGCGAGAAGTGGATGAAATGGCATTATGCATATGAAAATGTCCAGGAAGATGTTTGATTTATGTATGCATTAGATGCAAATTCCATTACAGCACGAGCACTGTTGTGTGATTTGGCTCTGAACACATCACTGCCCTGATCAAATCTGATCTCATTAATTCCGACAAGGAGAGAGAGAGAGGGAATTGAGAAGAATTTATGGCCTGGACACTTCAAAGGAGTAAATTGTAATTCTGTTTAAAGCTGTAGCAAACCTTTTAAACACCTTTTATTATAGAAAAAAGGCACTTACTTTTATAATACAGAAAGAACTTCATCTGCGCTCTCTTTAGAACTTCTAGGAGACCTGCGTTCTGAAGAAACGTGGAGGAGTTCTGGGACGAACCAACTAGAGGGGTCGAATAAAAATTCTAAAAATTCCCTTTGATTTAAATGGGGATTTTTATACGCCTTGAATGCTGAAATGCGTTGGAGACCTTTCCAGCAGTCAAGGCGGTTAAAAATCACCATTTAAATCAATGGAAGATGCTCGTTCTCCCCTTTAGTGAATTTGGTTTGTCCCATAATTCCTCCACGGTCTTAAGAACTGGAGTTAATTCTGGGTCAAACCAAAGTATTTCCCAAATCCTCATTCATTTAAATAGGGATTTCTTTAAACTCATTGAACGACAGCAAAGCTTCCGATGTATTGCCATTCAAATGGTTAACATCCTCACTTATCCACAAGATGAACTTACCCGTGACCATTTAGCCCTGAACCAATTATATATATATAGCATAAAAATGGGCAGCACCCCTGGGACTTGTTCAAAATATTTATTTAAATTATTAGGCAAATATACTGGTCAACATTTCAGTCCAACTATGAAGCTTTAGCAAGACAACCAAAATGGAGTCTCACCTCCCTTCTTAAGCCCAAGCCTGTCCCTTGACTTTGACTTAAGAAAGGAGATGAGACTCCATTTTGGTTGTCTTGATAAAGGTCCTTAGTTGGACTGAAATGTTGACCTGTATGTTTACATCATAATACTTTAAATAAGTATCTTCAACCAGTCCCACGGGTGCTGCCCATTTTTATGCTGTATCCTACTTTTTCTAAGGATTGTGCACTTGGGTCATACTGCAGAATTTCAGAGTGAGTGCTTTTCAAATCTTCACTTATTTCATATATATATATATATATATATATATATATATATATATATATATATATATAAATTAGAAATAGGCTGCACTCATGACATCAAATTAAATGCCTGGGTGCATGATCAGACGATCGTAGTAGAAACAGAAGAAATCAGCACTCACAGGACTTCAAATCAAGTGTTTCCAGTAGCTTTATTCTGTGGTCAACATTTCGATCCTCACATGGATCTTTATCCATGTGAGGATCGAAACGTTGACCACAGAATAAAGCTACTGGAAACACTTGATTTGAAGTCCTGTGAGTGCTGATTTCTTCTGTTTCTATATATATATATATATATATATATATATATATATATATATATAATAAAAACTGGGCAGATTGTTCAGTTTAATGATGACTATGAGAGACCACCAACAATCTCTCAGATGGTCACCTGTAAGATCCGACCATTTCTTAAAAAAAGTTAAGTAGCTGGAATCTAAAAGGTGACCAAATCTATATGTATACTATAAAACTCACACCATTATATGGACAAATGTATATAGGAAACATATCATATTGTTCAATCAAGCAGGATAAGAGAATGACCTCAGAGTGACCAGGGGAATTGGGACTAAAATCAGCTTCACAACATAAATTCATCACAGGATGGTCTAACGCAGGACAATTTAATCCTGGACCGATTCTGATTCAATAACTCCAGCAATGGGGCAAGATTATTCCATTTAAAAATGAATGTGATACGTCACCCACAGTCACTCAAACAGCCTCCTGTAAGAGCTGACAAAAAAAATTAGGAACATTCCATATTGTTCAATCCAGCACCACCCAACTGATGGTTCGGTTTTCCTTTTCCCTCTTTCTGTATCACTCGCTCCTTTCCTTTTCTATTCTATGTTATGCAGATTTCTTTGTTTCCTCTCTGTTCCGTGTAATTGAAGGACATGGGGTGAGAAATGTAAAAGGTCATCCTGGAATTTAACCCCATAATGTATCTCAACGTTTCTTCCTGCTAACACTATTAATGTTGTATTTTGGTAGTATTGTTTACTTTGGTTTTCCTTTTTTCTTGAAAACTTTAAAAAAATGTTTAAGTAAAATAAAAACCCACTAAAACCAATTGGAATATTTGCTTCAACCCTAGGACGGGCGTTTCACTAAACCAGCGATTCAACGCTGTCTGGCCTTGGAACATCCCAACTGGCTAGGTTTTACACTTCACTTGGGAACTCTCCGTATCTGACGTGGAGACTCTGTTTTTAACCCTTTGAGTGACAGAGGGGTACACAACACATTGCAAATCAATGCATTGCGTACCCCTCTGGTGATCAAAGGGTTAACACTTAAAGTAGAACTTTCACTTTGTAACAAATAAATGATTTTGAAAAGAGCATTCTTACTTATGTTGGTCACTTTTTAATTTCAAGCAATAGTTTGTGAGATGTTTTATTTATGTATCAGTTTATGCAGCTGGGCTAGTTCTTCCTGACAGGAAGTGACAGTTGGTACTGCAGAGCATGTGGAATGTTTGAGTTCTACAGGGATGCCTGGAGGACTTGCACTAAAGGACAAATAAAGCTCAATATATTGCAGACTATTGTTTTAAATAAAACAAACACCTAATGTGAATATATTTTGCATTTGGAAGCTTTTTCAAAATTGCTTAACCCTTTGAGTGCCAGATGGGTATGCAACGCATTGCAATGCAATGCGTTGCATACCCATCTGGCACTCAAAGGGTTAATTACAAAGTGAAATTTCCACTTCAATTACCGGATCTCCAGGGACAGAGGGTGATTTTCAGGATTCAGTGAGTCCTGCCCTGTTATTCCCACTCTCTTCCCATTTTAAGGGCAAACCCCCACCTTCGCTCCTCGCAATCCCACCTGTCCCAGTCATGCCCTCCCCACTTTATGACGTGACTCTCTCCATTTAGATACTCACACCCCGCAGATCTAAGTGGATCTCTGGAGGTTCCAAGGTCTGGGTTTAAGAACATTCCTAATTATGTAGAGATGGAATAATCAAAATGTCTGAGCCTCTGATTACCCACCTGCAAACAAGCAGGGGAATCCTGAAAACATGAGATGTTGACGCGTTCCAAGTACTAACGCTGAGAATCACCGCACAAACAGCTGGACTCATTATAGAGCAAACCAACTGCAGCATAGAGGGGTAATACGCATTCCCCAAATTCTCATCAATTTAAATGGGGCTTTTAACCCTTTGAGTGCCCAAGGGGTGTCCAACGCATTGCTTTGCAATGGGTTGGATACCCCTCAGACACTCAAAGGGTTAACCGGATAAATGCATTGGAGTCCTCACTAGCACATAAGTAGTTAAAAGCCCAAATGAAATCAATGGGCTTTTTCTGTGTCTTTTATTTCTCCCCTATGGTGCAGTTGGTTTGATCCACTTTAGACTGGTTTAGGTACAGAATTCCCGTATCATTAAATCCCACGGAATTCAGCTTGGAAATCCATGTCCAATAAAGCATTAAATCCCAGGATTTATTAGTCGGCCCCAGGCACTAATTTTATTTGACTCAGATCGTTAAATTCATATTGTTCATCGATAGATGATGATAAAATGATGACTCGAGCACTGCGCAATACATTGGAGATGTATAAATAAGGCAAGATAACGATTACGGAAAACTCCCTAAATATTAATGTTGCGGAATGTATGAGAACCAGCTAAAAGGTCAATAAAAATACTTTTCCACCGTTTGGATGGTCTTCTACATATTATGAAGCAAAACTGTTGAGTTCCTCTCTAGCATCCAAGGGGTTAATACAATTTTACAATTGCAGTTTTAAAGGAGAACTCACACCACTCATTAGTACCCCCCCTTTTTAATGACACCCTAAACTGATGTCCACAGAACACCAAAGGGCCCATTCTGATTGAGAATGACTGCATTAGGGCGGGTCTGGATTTACAAGTAGGTACAGTAACTGCCTAGAGCTCCACATTTTGAGGGGCGGTGCCTCTGCTGTGCAGCCACACCCGCATTCTCATCCATCCCGCCTACTTCCCATCCTGTTCCACCCAATTCTCATCCATCCCGCCTACTTCCTATCCTGTTCCGCCCACTTCTCATCCATCCCGCCTACTTCCCATCCTGTTCCACCCACTTCTCATCCATCCCACCTACTTCCCATTCTGTTCCACCCACTTCTCATCCATCCCGCCTACTTCCCATCCTGTTCCACCCACTTCTCATCCATCCCTCCTACTTCCTGTCCTGTTCCACCCACTTCTCATCCATCCCGCATGCTTCCTATCCTGTTCCACCCACTTCTCATCCATCCCGCCTACTTCCCATCCTGTTCCACCCACTTCTCATCCATCCCTCCTACTTCCTGTCCTGTTCCGCCCACTTCTCATCCATCACACCTACTTCCCATCCTGTTCCACCCACTTCTCATCCATCCCGCCTACTTCCCATCCTGTTCCACCCACTTCTCATCCATCCCGCCTACTTCCCATCCTGTTCCACCCACTTCTCATCCATCCCTCCTACTTCCTGTCCTGTTCCACCCACTTCTCATCCATCCCGCCTACTTCCTATCCTGTTCCACCCACTTCTCATCCATCCCGCCTACTTCCCATCCTGTTCCACCCACTTCTCATCCATCCCGCATGCTTCCTATCCTGTTCCACCCACTTCTCATCCATCCCTCCTACTTCCCATCCTGTTCCACCCACTTCTCATCCATCCCGCCTACTTCCTATCCTGTTCCACCCACTTCTCATCCATCCCGCCTACTTCCCATCCTGTTCCACCCACTTCTCATCCATCCCGCATGCTTCCTATCCTGTTCCACCCACTTCTCATCCATCCCGCCTACTTCCCATCCTGTTCCACCCACTTCTCATCCATCCCGCCTACTTCCCATCCTGTTCCACCCACTTCTCATCCATCCCTCCTACTTCCTGTCCTGTTCCACCCACTTCTCATCCATCCCGCCTACTTCCTATCCTGTTCCACCCACTTCTCATCCATCCCGCCTACTTCCCATCCTGTTCCACCCACTTCTCATCCATCCCACCTACTTCCTATCCTGTTCCACCCACTTCTCATCCATCCCACCTACTTCCCATCCTGTTCCACCCACTTCTCCTTCATCCCACCTACCTCCTCTCCTGTTCCACCCACTTCTCATCCATCCCACCTACTTCCTATCCTGTTCCACCCACTTCTCATCCATCCCACCTACTTCCCATCCTGTTCCACCCACTTCTCATCCATCCCGCATGCTTCCTATCCTGTTCCACCCACTTCTCATCCATCCCGCCTACTTCCCATCCTGTTCCACCCACTTCTCATCCATCCCGCCTACTTCCTATCCTGTTCCACCCACTTCTCATCCATCCCGCCTACTTCCCATCCTGTTCCACCCACTTCTCATCCATCCCGCCTACTTCCCATCCTGTTCCACCCACTTCTCATCCATCCCACCTACTTCCCATCCTGTTCCACCCACTTCTCATCCATCCCGCCTACTTCCCATCCTGTTCCACCCACTTCTCATCCATCCCTCCTACTTCCTGTCCTGTTCCACCCACTTCTCATCCATCCCGCATGCTTCCTATCCTGTTCCACCCACTTCTCATGCATCCCTCCTACTTCCCATCCTGTTCCACCCACTTCTCATCCATCCCTCCTACTTCCCGTCCTGTTCCACCCACTTCTCATCCATCCCTCCTACTTCCTGTCCTGTTCCACCCACTTCTCATCCATCCCGCATGCTTCCTATCCTGTTCCACCCACTTCTCATCCATCCCTCCTACTTCCCATCCTGTTCCACCCACTTCTCATCCATCCCTCCTACTTCCCATCCTGTTCCACCCACTTCTCATCCATCCCTCCTACTTCCTGTCCTGTTCCACCCACTTCTCATCCATCCCGCCTACTTCCTATCCTGTTCCACCCACTTCTCATCCATCCCGCCTACTTCCCATCCTGTTTCACCCACTTCTCATCCATCCCGCATGCTTCCTATCCTGTTCCACCCACTTCTCATCCATCCCGCCTACTTCCCATCCTGTTCCACCCACTTCTCATCCATCCCGCCTACTTCCTATCCTGTTCCACCCACTTCTCATCCATCCCACCTACTTCCCATCCTGTTCCACCCACTTTTCCTTCATCCCACCTACCTCCTCTCCTGTTCCACCCACTTCTCATCCATCCCACCTACTTCCTATCCTGTTCCACCCACTTCTCATCCATCCCACCTACTTCCCATCCTGTTCCACCCACTTCTCATCCATCCCGCATGCTTCCTATCCTGTTCCACCCACTTCTCATCCATCCCGCCTACTTCCCATCCTGTTCCACCCACTTCTCATCCATCCCTCCTACTTCCTGTCCTGTTCCACCCACTTCTCATCCATCCCGCCTACTTCCTATCCTGTTCCACCCACTTCTCATCCATCCCGCCTACTTCCCATCCTGTTCCACCCACTTCTCATCCATCCCACCTACTTCCTATCCTGTTCCACCCACTTCTCATCCATCCCACCTACCTCCTCTCCTGTTCCACCCACTTCTCATCCATCCCACCTACTTCCTATCCTGTTCCACCCACTTCTCATCCATCCCACCTACTTCCCATCCTGTTCCACCCACTTCTCATCCATCCCGCATGCTTCCTATCCTGTTCCACCCACTTCTCATCCATCCCGCCTACTTCCCATCCTGTTCCACCCACTTCTCATCCATCCCTCCTACTTCCTGTCCTGTTCCACCCACTTCTCATCCATCCCGCATGCTTCCTATCCTGTTCCACCCACTTCTCATCCATCCCGCCTACTTCCCATCCTGTTTCACCCACTTCTCATCCATCCCGCATGCTTCCTATCCTGTTCCACCCACTTCTCATCCATCCCGCCTACTTCCTATCCTGTTCCACCCACTTCTCATCCATCCCACCTACTTCCCATCCTGTTCCACCCACTTCTCCTTCATCCCACCTACCTCCTCTCCTGTTCCACCCACTTCTCCTTCATCCCACCTACCTCCTCTCCTGTTCCACCCACTTCTCATCCATCCCACCTACTTCCTATCCTGTTCCACCCACTTCTCATCCATCCCACCTACTTCCCATCCTGTTCCACCCACTTCTCATCCATCCCGCCTACTTCCCATCCTGTTCCACCCACTTCTCATCCATCCCACCTACTTCCCATCCTGTTCCACCCACTTCTCATCAATCCCGCCTACTTCCCATCCTGTTCCACCCACTTCTCATCCATCCCTCCTACTTCCTGTCCTGTTCCACCCACTTCTCATCCATCCCGCATGCTTCCTATCCTGTTCCACCCACTTCTCATCCATCCCTCCTACTTCCCATCCTGTTCCACCCACTTCTCATCCATCCCTCCTACTTCCCGTCCTGTTCCACCCACTTCTCATCCATCCCTCCTACTTCCTGTCCTGTTCCACCCACTTCTCATCCATCCCGCATGCTTCCTATCCTGTTCCACCCACTTCTCATCCATCCCTCCTACTTCCCATCCTGTTCCACCCACTTCTCATCCATCCCTCCTACTTCCCATCCTGTTCCACCCACTTCTCATCCATCCCTCCTACTTCCTGTCCTGTTCCACCCACTTCTCATCCATCCCGCCTACTTACTATCCTGTTCCACCCACTTCTCATCCATCCCGCCTACTTCCCATCCTGTTTCACCCACTTCTCATCCATCCCGCATGCTTCCTATCCTGTTCCACCCACTTCTCATCCATCCCGCCTACTTCCCATCCTGTTCCACCCACTTCTCATCCATCCCGCCTACTTCCTATCCTGTTCCACCCACTTCTCATCCATCCCACCTACTTCCCATCCTGTTCCACCCACTTCTCCTTCATCCCACCTACCTCCTCTCCTGTTCCACCCACTTCTCATCCATCCCACCTACTTCCTATCCTGTTCCACCCACTTCTCATCCATCCCACCTACTTCCCATCCTGTTCCACCCACTTCTCATCCATCCCACCTACTTCCCATCCTGTTCCACCCACTTCTCATCCATCCCGCCTACTTCCCATCCTGTTCCACCCACTTCTCATCCATCCCTCCTACTTCCTGTCCTGTTCCACCCACTTCTCATCCATCCCGCATGCTTCCTATCCTGTTCCACCCACTTCTCATCCATCCCTCCTACTTCCCATCCTGTTCCACCCACTTCTCATCCATCCCTCCTACTTCCCGTCCTGTTCCACCCACTTCTCATCCATCCCTCCTACTTCCTGTCCTGTTCCACCCACTTCTCATCCATCCCGCATGCTTCCTATCCTGTTCCACCCACTTCTCATCCATCCCTCCTACTTCCCATCCTGTTCCACCCACTTCTCATCCATCCCTCCTACTTCCCATCCTGTTCCACCCACTTCTCATCCATCCCTCCTACTTCCTGTCCTGTTCCACCCACTTCTCATCCATCCCGCCTACTTACTATCCTGTTCCACCCACTTCTCATCCATCCCGCCTACTTCCCATCCTGTTTCACCCACTTCTCATCCATCCCGCATGCTTCCTATCCTGTTCCACCCACTTCTCATCCATCCCGCCTACTTCCCATCCTGTTCCACCCACTTCTCATCCATCCCGCCTACTTCCTATCCTGTTCCACCCACTTCTCATCCATCCCACCTACTTCCCATCCTGTTCCACCCACTTCTCCTTCATCCCACCTACCTCCTCTCCTGTTCCACCCACTTCTCATCCATCCCACCTACTTCCTATCCTGTTCCACCCACTTCTCATCCATCCCACCTACTTCCCATCCTGTTCCACCCACTTCTCATCCATCCCGCATGCTTCCTATCCTGTTCCACCCACTTCTCATCCATCCCGCCTACTTCCCATCCTGTTCCACCCACTTCTCATCCATCCCGCCTACTTCCTATCCTGTTCCACCCACTTCTCATCCACCCCGCCTACTTCCCATCCTGTTCCACCCACTTCTCATCCATCCCGCCTACTTCCCATCCTGTTCCACTCACTTCTCATCCATCCCACCTACTTCCCATCCTGTTCCACCCACTTCTCCTTCATCCCACCTACTTCCCATCCTGTTCCACCCACTTCTCATCCATCCCGCCTACTTCCCATCCTGTTCCACCCACTTCTCATCCATCCCACCTACTTCCTATCCTGTTCCACCCACTTCTCATCCATCCCACCTACTTCCCATCCTGTTCCACCCACTTCTCCTTCATCCCACCTACTTCCCATCCTGTTCCACCCACTTCTCATCCATCCCGCCTACTTCCCATCCTGTTCCACCCACTTCTCATCCATCCCACCTACTTCCTATCCTGTTCCACCCACTTCTCATCCATCCCACCTACTTCCCATCCTGTTCCACCCACTTCTCCTTCATCCCACCTACTTCCTATCTTGTTTCACCCACTTCTTATCCATTCCGCCTTCTTCTCTCCCTCTTCCACCCACTTCTCATCCATCCCACCTACTTCCTATCTTGTTCTGCCTACTTCTCCTTCATCCCACCTACTTCCTATCCTGTTCTACCCACTTCTCATCCATTCCTCCACTTCTCACCCATTGTAATATTAAACCCCACCTTTCCTCCTCTCAATCCTGACTATGTCTGTGCTGCCAGATTAAAGGGATAGTAATACTTAAAATGTAAAAAAAATATGTTGTAGGGTTTATCCCCCTGAGTAAAACAAGGGTACTCCCACTTCTGAAAGGTGTTTCATTCAAAAGTTATTAATTTTCAAAGTTGAATTTTTTAGGTGCAATATCACAGTGGCCTGAAATTGTACAGTGGTGCTGTTGCTACACGATCCTATGGACAGCTCTGGTCAGTTGACCATAAATCTCCATAGGATGGTGTAGCAACAGCGCCACTTTACAATTTCAGGCCACTGTGATATTGCACCTAAAAAATTCAACTTTGAAAATTAATAACATTTGAATGAAACACCTTTCAGCAGTGGGAGTACTCTTATTTTACTCAGGGGGATAAACCCTACAACATATTTTTTTTACATTTTAAGTATTACTATCCCTTTAAGCCCCACCTGCTTTATGACGAGATTCACGCCCATTCCCAGCCCATGATCCCTCTGTCCAGGAGTCTAAAGAAGAAAGTTCCCAGGTTTATTGACGTGTTAAGAAACTGGAGGCATCTTGGGGTAAACCAACTGCAGATCAGGGGACAACTAACAATCGCCATTACTTTGAACTGAGCTTTTACCCACCAACCAGTGCAATGGAGACCATTCTAGTAATCAAGGGGTTAACAACCCCAATAAAATCAAATGGGAATCTTGGGAACTTTAAGTTGTCCCCTTTAGTTTAGTTGGTTTGCTCCAAATGTACTCGAGTTCTTCTTGGCACATAAACTAAAGCGATATATATATTTTTTTATTATTGTTTTTAATTGTGTTTTATTATGTTTTTGTTTTGAGCCACTTGCATTCAAAGGTTTAACCCTCTGAATTCCATCTACTTGCAATGCAAACTGGATTCCTTTCTTGCACACAAAGGGTTAACGGCTGAATGTACATCAGTCAGATTTTATTTGTTCCCTATAGTACAGTTGGATTGCGTCAGAATTAATCCCCTTTACTTTGTGCGTGTGGTCCTTCGAATATACTACCCCTGTGTATAATTGCGTCTGTGTTCCAGGCAGATCTTAAATTTGCATTACACCCCCCTCTGACCCTCAAGGGGTTAATAACACATTTCCTTTTTTTTTGCTGAAGAGTAATCACCCTTCATGGGTGAAATGTCCCCTATTTACTTGATCCCGAGTGTGAAAGTGAAATATTGTCTCAATATGTTACAGCGTTACATAATCATCTCCATTCCTGCCCCAGAACGTGGCGGCCCCAGTGGCGTACCCTTGTCCAAATGACTCTCTCTTCTCCTGCGCATTTGTCAGAATCTCTAAGATAAGGTGATCTGCGGAAATGGACAGAAATACGTACAAAAACTGCGATTTTACAAAAGAAACTGAAATCAGGAATCTTTTCAGTGCAAATATCAGAATAATATATTGAATATATAATATGTGTGTATGTATATATATATATATATATATATATTTTTTTTTTTTTAATTATTATTTATATATTTTATTAAATAATACATTTTTATTGAAGATTTTCTTCCATTACAAAAAAGAAAACATGCTAAATGCTTACATACGTTCATAACGCAGGTAATCAAGGTTATTGTCATATAGTTGAGCAATGCATTATAGGTTTACAAATAGAGCAATCTGTAAATGAGAAGCCAGGTTGGTAATGGAGAGAATAAAGGATAAGAATAGAAAGGAGAGTGAATGAGGACAGGGACGAGGGATAGTAGAGAGAAAGAAAGAGTTGAGTGGAAGAAGAATTGAGTAAGGGAAGAGAAATATGTCGCTCTACCAGCAGAACATTGATGCGACACAGGGGGAAATGTACGAATCCACTAGCACAGATCAACTGATGTTAGCGTGACATGCTAATGGCGGCACGTCTGGGTATGGAGAAGAGCATATCATCTGTTTAGTGAATACTGGAGTATACGTACACACTTCATTGCCAGCAAATGTGCTGGTCAGACACACTCAACTAGGAGCGAACCTGCTATAGAATTGAGCTGTCTCTCTAGGAACTGAGTCCTACCCAGGGTGCATCCCAGGGGTTTAAGATATGGGATATTACATGCACAGTGTTTCATCATGCTGGGGGAATAATTTTCCTGTGCTCCCACTTCCTGTGCGTGTGTCTTATACATTACAGTGCAGTGTACTAACCAGAAAGTGGGAAATGCAAATGGAAATTGATTCCCCCAACCATCTAAAACTATAACTGACCTGCGCCACGGAAAATAATTTATTTTACTTTGTACTAAACTATATAAGCATTCAGTTTGTGATTGTTTTTCTTTGTGTGTGTATATGTGTGTATGTGTGTTTGTATGTGTATATATGTGTGCGTTTGTATGTGTGTATGTGTGTTTGTATGTGTATATATGTGTGTGTGTCTATGTATGTGTGTGTGTGTGTATATATGTGTGCGTTTGTATGTGTGTATGTGTGTTTGTATGTGTGTATGTGTGTTTGTATGTGTATATATGTGTGTGTGTCTATGTATGTGTGTGTGTGTGTGTATATATGTGTGCATGTGTGTTTGTATGTGTGTGTTTGTATGTGTATATATGTGTGCATGTGTGTTTGTATGTGTGTGTTTGTGTGTGTATGTAAGTGTGTGTATTTGATTGAATGTGTATGTATGTGTTTGTGTGTGTGTTTGGGTGTGTGTATATTTGTGCTTGTGTGTGTATGCATGTGTGTGTGTGTGTTTGTGTGTATGTATGTGTTTGTCTATGTGTGTGTGTTTGTATTTGCTTGTATGTGTGTGTGTTTGTGTGTCTATGTGCTTGTGTGTGTTTGTGTGTGTATGTATGTGTGTGTGTGTGTGTGTGTGCGCGCATGTGTGTGTGTGTATGTATGTGTGTGTGTGCGCATGTGTGTGTGTATGTATGTGTGTGTATGTGTGTGTGTGCATGTGTGTGTGTATGTATGTGTGTGTGTGTGCGCATGTGTGTATGTATGTGTGTGTGTGCACATGTGTGTGTGTGTGCATGTGTGTGTGTATGTATGTGTGTGTGTGCGCATGTGTGTGTGTATGTATGTGTGTGTGCGCATGTGTGTGTATGCGCATGTGTGTGTGTATGTATGTATATGTGTGTGTGTGTGTGTATGTATGTGTGTGTGTCTGCGCATGTGTGTATGTATGTGAATGTGTGTGCGTGTGTATGTGTGTATCTTTGCATGTTCAGACTTACAGTATCATGAATGAGCATTTTATATTTCAGCATAATTGCTCCTCTAACCCTTTGAGTGCCAGAGGGGATATGCAACGCAATGAGATGCATACCCCTCTGGCACTCAAAGGGTTAAGACAAATCTATGATTCTCCAGCAGGGACCCATTGGCACGGCTTCAACATAAACCAAGAATGCTGAATATCACAGGTATCTTTATGGAAGTTGTTTTACACTATATGTCAGTCTCATCATGCATTTAACACCTTCATTACATACCACTGACATACAAAAAATGGTTGTAACCATTGAATAAATTTGATGTATTATATTCAGTTTAGCTTATAAACTACAATAACATCAAGGATTTGAAGATAAGAATATTCTGTAATGAAATGGGAGGACCTGATTGGTTAATTATTATCATTATTTTATTACAACTTATTGATTATTTTTTTAAAGCACCAATATATTCAGCAGCTCTGTACAATGCAGAGAAATAATTAAAAGGTTAGCAATGTCATATATAAATAAAAATGATTATTGAAGATACTGAAAAAATAAATCCATCGATGGCAGTCCTATCTCAAACCTTTATGTTTGAGAGATATACGGCGAAAAAGTTCGCCCCTCCCACCCCTTTCCCTGATGTCCGCGTCTAACTGACAGAAGAACATCCTGGTCCTGGGACCAGCAGGAGGCTCTTCAGCAGAGCTGAAATAGCGCTATGAAGAAAAAAAATATTTCACTGGAACGGTCTACAAAGTGTGCTTGCAAAACAGGCACACTTTGTAGACCGTTCCAATTAAGTATTTATTTCTACATAGCACTATCCCAGCTCTGCTGAAGAGCCTCCTGGAGTTGGCCGACACGAATCTCCTTCTGTCAGCTTTACTGCTGACACCAGGGAAAGAGGAGGGGGGACTTTAAAACATTTGAGGCGAGATGTTCAAAAAGTCATCATAATGAAAAACTCATCGGATCACGAGTTGGTGGTAAAACACGGACCACATTTTCAGAAGTAAATCCGTCACGTTTGAAAATTCATCTAAAGAATTAAAAATGACGGTAAGAAGATCTCATTGAACATTGCCGCTAAAAATTCGGAACTTAAAATTTGTCTTTGATTTTGTCTTTGAAACAAAAATTTTCAAAGAAACAAAGACTTTTTTTGTCTTTCAAACTAAACTTTTTGAAGAAACAAAGACATTTTTTTGTCTTTGAAATGAAAAATTGCTTCTCAGTCCTCTAATTTGTCTTCTCCAAGTTTAGACCATTTTTATTTATGTTGGGTAAAAATGACATTAATCAGATAAAAAAATGACATTCAAACAAATATTTTTTTCTGAAAATACCTCACATTATGACTGAAGATTAAACAACACCCACTTTTAAGACGGCTTTTTCCCTTTGATGGAGATGACGTAATTGGATGCAAAAACTGACGGAAACATGTCTGAGAAATGAAGGATCATGGAATAAGAACGTTATTATTCCGATTACAGACAATTTCAGTTACCATCACTTTCTGAACATCTCACCCTATATCTCTCAAACCATAAAGATTTGAGAGATCAGACTGGCATCGATGGATTTATTTTTTCAGTATCTTCAATAATACTTTTTATTTATATATGCCATTACTAACCCTTTAAAAACTGCAGTAGCATTACCAATTTGAGTTTATTCCCACTAAAACAGGTGTACAAGGATCCTGTTCTCTAGAGCAGGGAATGGCTGAAAGTCTGATTTCCTTCCCGTGCGGATATAGAGCCCTTCAGTTCGGCATCTGTGAAAAGGGAACATGTCAACAAAACTTACCTCTGGATGCTGTTCCCGTAACACATTTCATGCTCTTGCGCCAAGGTATAAAGTGGACTTTTCACCTCTTGGGTTATGCACTAAGAGGTGATAAAGAGGTGATAATATGGAAAAGACTTCTCCTGTGATATCACTTCTCCAGTTCCTATGTTATTATATGGAGCCAATGCACTAAAATCCAGGCCTGGACTGGCCATCGGGCATTTGCCCGGTGGGCCGATCCGGGCGTTTAAAAAAAAAAATCATTAAACAAGTTTGGGCCGTCTTTCACTTTCTGAAAGACGGCCACCTCGTTACAAGTTTCCTGGTGGCCGGGCGATCGGCACATGATTATAAGCTCTGCCCACGATCACCGTCAGTCGACAGCCCAACCCTGCGAGTGCCCCCCCATGAGCTGCTCAAAAAATAAAAATGGGCTGCTCAGCCTTAAATGCCCGGGCCTATTTTTTGTCCCAGTCCGGGCCTGCTAAGATCTCTCACACCTGAGACTTCTTAGTACATAGTCTCCATAGAATAACATAGGAATAGGAGAAGTGATATCACTGGAGAAGTTTACTCCACTTTATCACCTCTTTATCACTGTTTAGTGCACCTCCCCCTTGATTCAAGTTTGAATATCTGAAAACTGCATTAAAAACTGCATCATCTTAGCCAAAAGACATTCAAGTATGGAGTTAAGGAGATATTAATGCTACAGTAAGCTAATATGCTAATTGTGGTACAAGTGACTTTGTATATGCTAATGATGGTTTTCAGTGATGTTTAATATGCTAAGTAAGCCCTGTGCTGCACCAGGATACTTTCACCATCACCTTTCCCAGAAATAAAAGTGTGAATATTTCCTAGACAACTGTTGGACTTGTGCTTAACATGAGACAGGCAGCTTTGACTGAAGTTTTCAACTATGTAAGAAAAAATTGAAGTGACAAGGTTCCAGCTCCATTCTTTTGTTGTAGGCAGCAGATGGACTTCCAGCTGATATAGCCATTGGTTTGTTGGTTATGATGTGAGATGTAGTTGGATATGACATACCTCCCAAGTGTCCCTCTTTAGGTGACATTAGGGGTTCATACCTCCCAAGTGTCCCTCTTTAGGAGATATTAGGTTTCTGTACCTCCCAAGTGTTCCCCTTTAGGAGGTACAGTCCCTGTTTGAGACTCAAACCCCTCTGTCCCTCTTTCCCACCCTGGTGTCCCTGTGTTTAGGAGATCAGTCTGTTTGGTGTGTATATAAGTGTATCACCCTGGTGTCCCTGTGTTTAGGAGATCAGACTGTGTGGTGTGTATAGAAGTGTATCACCCTGGTGTCCCTGTGTTTAGGAGATCAGACTGTGTGGTGTGTATAGAAGTGTATCACCCTGGTGTCCCTGTGTTTAGGAGATCAGTCTGTTTGGTGTGTATATAAGTGTATCACCCTGGTGTCCCTGTGTTTAGGAGATCAGACTGTGTGGTGTGTATAGAAGTGTATCACCCTGGTGTCCCTGTGTTTAGGAGATCAGACTGTGTGGTGTGTATAGAAGTGTATCACCCTGGTGTCCCTGTGTTTAGATGATCAGACTGTGTGGTGTGTATATAAGTGTATCACCCCGGTGTCCCTGTGTTTAGGAGATCAGACTGTGTGGTGTGTATATACGTGTATCACCCTGGTGTCCCTGTGTTTAGGAGATCAGACTGTGTTGTGTGTATATAAGTGTATCACCCTGGTGTCCCTGTGTTTAGGAGATCAGACTGTGTAGTGTATATATAAGTGTATCACCCTAATGTCCCTGTGTTTAGGAGATCAGACTGTGTGGTGTGTATATGAGTGTATCACCATGGTGTCCCTGCTTGTAGGAGATCAGACTGTGTAGTGTATATATAAGTGTATCACCCTGGTGTCCCTGTGTTTAGGAGATCAGACTGTGTGGTGTGTATATAAGTGTATCACCCTGGTGTCCCTGTGTTTAGGAGATCAGACTGTGTGGTGTGTATATAAGTGTATCACTCTGGTGTCCCTGTGTTTAGGAGATCAGACTGTGTGGTGTGTATAGAAGTGTATCACCCTGGTGTCCCTGTGTTTAGGAGATCAGACTGTGTGGTGTGTATATAAGTGTATCACCCTGGAGTCCCTGTGTTTAGGAGATCAGACTATGCAGTGTGTATATAAATATATGATTACCACACATCAATAAATCTCACATTAATATTTGTATCATTTCCAGTATTATGTGTTTATAAATTAGTCTGTGTAAACAAAATACTTTGGTCTTGTTCTGAATCATATATTCAGGGACACAAATAGGTGTCAGTAGTTAATAAAATACGTTAAATATTCTTGTAACTGCCCTGCCGAGCAGTCACGCCCCCGGCATCAACCCCTAAAACACTAGTGTCCCTCTTTGCCATGCGAAATGTAGAGAGTTATTATATCAAACAACTGACTACCACTGCCATAAGTAGTTAAAAACCATGAAATATTTCATAGTGCGCGGTTCACTCTTTGATAAACGGTAACTCAGCCCTGCAGGCCTAGTTTCACAGGGCCACAAGTTATCATTATGTAAATGTAATTGTTGCTCTTGGGAGACCTGACCTGTCACCTGAATTACTTTCATTCTACTTAAGAAATTGGATAAGTTTTTTTTTTTCAGGAGACAGAGTGAATGTTCCATGTAAAGTGTTTAATCAGAGATTAAATATATATATTCGGAAGTAGGAAAGCTTGCAGCCACAAGGTGAAACCGATTACTAAAAGAGGTTCTTTCTTCTATCCTTCACACAATCCATAACCATTTTATTTCACCTCTAGAATGCTGGGCAGGTCTCTGGGCAATTGCTTTGCAATGCAATGGAGATCTCGCTAAGCATTCAGTGGGTTAAAAGACCCATTTTAATCTTTCAGAATGTTCCCCTTCTGATGCAGTCAGTTCGCTCCAGAATTGTCATCTGTAGCTTATTGAATTGCACCTGGAATAGCTTGTGTTTACTGAGAAGCCAACAGGAGTTTTTGAATGTGTACTGGCACCTTAAAACATAAGAAAAGAAAGTCGATTTGAGCGGTGCTCGGCAGTGGAGCGATGTTCAGCATAATGGAAGCAGCATCCCTGTTACAAATTTGCAAAACAAAACAATGCTATTTGAGGATCAATTCGGTGGATACTGGAAAAATTCTGGTTCTGGCATTAACGGTTTGTTCCAACGTAACCCTTTGACTGTCAGTGAGATACGCAATATCTTGGAAAGCAATGGACTGTGTTTATGAGGAGGAAAGATAGAGAGAGCGGTATTGTGATGTGTTGGATGTTGCCAAACAGCTTTTCATACAGATTCTAACAGTACAGAACAGGTTTGCGTCTTAGAGTGTACTGAAGGCCAAAAAAAAATGTCAGCCCTCGTTTTACAACAGGTTTTGTGTCGAGGATGGGCAGCGAGCAAAAAAGCACAAATCTCCCAAGGTCCTGTGGGTATTTACCTTTAATACTTTAGAATGGAGAGAGAATATTCTTGTTCAATACATATATTTGAGGATAAAAGGTTTTTTGTTCTTTAGTTAATAACACCCACTTTATACCCACCAAAATAGTCTGAGAACATGTTAACCCCTCAACGATCGGCGGCGCGGTCACTTAAGGACCATAGAGCATTTTTTTTTTTTAATTTCTGGTTCTGGACTCCCCTAACGGCGTGCAGCCGCGGGCGGATCCCGGAATTCCAAGATGGTCATAGTATGTCATGGGTTGTTAACTCAGATCTACCCATGACGTACTATGACCATCAAGGGTTGTTAAGGGGTTAAGCTGCATGAGTGACATTGGATCATATGTGCAATGACAACTGAGTAACAATTCTGGGGTCAGTTGACTGAACTATGCAGACAAACAATAGCCCCACTGATTTAAATGGGGATTTACATATTGATGAGGCTGAAACAAAGATGAGCATATCAATCAAGCTCAGCCCTGGCCTTATCACCCCTGTTGATCCAGAGAAGGCAAAAAACAAACCAAAAAAAAAAAAAAATTGATCAACATCCTATCTGCTGTGAAACCAACTGTCATAATTCTGACGAAGCAACATAGTGTTAGAAAAATGCGTTGGACCAATATTCTCACCATATATAATTTATTTTACCAATTTGTTTTCTGTCCAATGTCAAATATTTTTTTATTTTTTTTATTAAATGACTAGCGTAAAACCCCGTGTACACGGGCCAAGGACCGGGTGATGTTAACCCTTAGAGTACCAGAGGGGTACACAATGCATTGCGTATCCCTATGGCACTCAAAGGGTTAAGAGGACGGTCCTGCTCTCCGTCCTGCTGCCGACACAGTCACGCACTGTAGAGACTGCCCAAAAGCACAGAATGCTCCCAGAACAGAACTCCCAGCATTCCTACACCTCCCAGCATTCCTACACCTCCCAGCATTCCATGCTCCCAGCATTCCTACACCTCCCAGCATTCCTACACCTCCCAGCATTCATACACCTCCCAGCATTCCTACACCTCCCAGCATTCCATGCTCCCAGCATTCTGTGCATTCGGGCAGCCTCTACTGCGCATGATGGCTTCTGACAAACATCTTAGTGAATTATTATGTAGGATTATATATTCATACCATTGTCACGCACTGCCTTAGACTATTAACGCAATTTCCACAAGTGCATATATTGTGCCCGGAGAATCCTGTGATAAAAACAGAGACTATTATCCGATAAGAAGGTAGAATAAAGATAAAACACAGGAGAAAAGTAAAAGCGGAGATCGAGGACGTGAGACAAGTGATGAGTGAAACCGGAGACCATTACTGGAGGTCTGATCCAGCACAGGCGAATTTCCTAGAGGCGGTAGCAGCCTCTCTGCTTGTGAGTATTCGTTCATAAGAATTGTGTATATGTACGATTACTTACTAATCTTAATGGATGACCTCTTGTTTTTTGTAAATAGTAACATAACATAGTAACATAGTAACCCATTAAATGCCTGAGTGGTGTCCAATGTATTCAAGTGGTTAAAGGGATAGTAATGTCAGAAAAAAAGTATTAACTATATGGTAGATGCAATTAAAATAGAGTACTTGCACTTATTTGTATCTCTCAGACCGTTATGGTTTGAGAGATATAGGAAAATAAAGTTCTCTGGTCCCTCCCTCTTTCTGCTTGACGAGCTGTAAAGCTGTCAGAAGCAGATTCTGGTCACTTGACCAGACGCGGCTCTTCAGCAGCGCTGATATAACGATATCTATAGATAAATACTTCATCAGAATGGTCTACAATGTGTGCTTGCAAGCCAGGCACACGTTGTAGACCGTTGCAATGAAGTATTTATTTTTAGGTATTGATATGTCGGCGCTGCTGAAGAGCCGCCGTCTGATCCAGGAACCAGAATCTGTTTCTGACAGCTTTACAGCTCGTCAAGCAGAAAGGGAAGGGACCAGAGAACTTTATTTTCCTATATCTCTCAAACCATAACAGTCTGAGAGATACAAATAAGTGCAAGTACTCTCTTTTAATTGTATCTACCATATAGTTATACTTTTTTCTGACATCACTATCCCTTTAAAATCACAATTTACATCAATGGGTATTTTAGTTGTCTACTATTGTGCAGCTGATTTCCTCCACAATTGTTCTACTTTTTCCTTTGTGTGTATGCCCTTTGACCTTATTAGTCTCTCGTTCTCATGTCACAACGGAATGGAAGTTATTTACCATAAAAACTGATGGTCCCTTTACAAAAACCTCTGTTTTTTGCAGATAAAAAGGTGTTCCCGTGTTTAGTGCCTTCCAGTTCCATAATAACCCACATTCTGTGTTGACAACACAATATCACAACCGATGTCTCTGTCCCCGTTATGCTAATCACAACTAATGACTTGGCACACTGACCTCGTTTTGTACTTTATTTAATCTGCACGGGTCTTCAGATGCATTAAGGACTATGAACAATTAGGAATTATGTATATTATAAATATGCCTTATGTATCAACCCCACCCGGAGCAATTCGGGGACACACCGTCTTCATCATAGGAGACAAAGGGACATACTTATTGCTGTAAATGGGGGGGATAAAAACCTAATTTAAATTTACTGGTTGGTGTTGTTGGTTTGCCCCAGAATTCTTCTTATTTGCTTTTACAGATAAAACCCATGGGTGTGTGTGTATGTGTGTATATATATATACACTAGTTGAACAGCCCGTTACACGGGCCACAGTGTCACAGCCACCCGGTCGTGGGGCAGTCATGAGCAGTAGAGACTGCCCGCGCCACGGCTGATACAGAGCTGGACGCTCCTTCGGAGCACCCAGCTCTGTATCAGCCGCGGCATGGGCAGTCTCTACTGTGCATGACTGCAGCACGGGCAGCAGTGTCTACTGCGCATGTTGTGGCGTTACACATGATTTAGCGAATTATTATATAGGATATATATATATATATATATATATATATATAGATAGATAGAGATATATGTATATATATATATATATATATATATATATATATATATAGATAGATAGATATACAGGGCTCAAAATTTCCCCTAGCCAATGGCGAGTGAAAATTTAGCCCTGGCGAGTAGAAATTCAGCCCTGGTGGGTATGTTATGTATTGCAGTGGAGAGTATCTTTTCAGGTCTGGCTAGTAGCAAAGGACTTAAAATTTTAAGCCCTGTATCTATCTATCTATCTATCTATCTATCTATCTATCTATCTATCTATCTATCTATCTATATATTTCATCTTTATATTTATATGTTATTTATATTTATTATATGGATTTCATGATGTGTTAGCGCTGCAAGCTTTCATCTCTTTTTCTGTTTTTGTATATATATCTCCTTCAGTTCACTTTAGCAGCTTCTCATTTTATCCACTTACATCACACAGAAAAAACACATTATCACTTTACTTTATTTCACCATTCCTTTCATTTTCTATCCCACTTGGCCTTTAAGAACCAGGTTTTTTGGCCTGTTCCAGTGTGTATACCCCCTGTCTGTTTGGTATCTACCATTCCTACATGACTTGTGAGGAAGGATATAAATGGAACATAGTTCTCTATGTAATCACTTTATTAATGCAGCACCACATGGGTCCTGCACCAGGTAAGTCTCGCATCTATATCTTTTAATTTTATTGTATGTCTGCTGGTTTTAATTGCACTACACTGGGACCCACAAATAATAATAAAAACATCAAAATATCATTTAAAGGGTCCCCTCCGACGCGTTTCAAAATAACGTCTTTCTTCAGGGATTTTTAATTTAGATGGTATTTGTAGGTGTATTAGAGTAGGACTTACCATAAAGTGAGATATCTTGGCGTGGTTCGTAAGATTACACACGGATTGGCCAATTTGTGGGATGAAACTCTCACTTATTTCACTTAGATTTACTAAGGATTATTATATATGCCCATTACAGGGCACACATTATTCACACCATATAGAGGAGCGCACGTCTGTTTGTATGTGTTTTCACTTTTGGGTCTAGGCCTAATGTCAGGGGGACTAGAGAACCCTCTCATTTCTTGCTGCTATCTATATCTTCCATCTTTATATGTATATGTTATTTATATTATTATATGGATATTTCATGATGAGTTAGCGCTGCGTGCTTTCTTCTTTTTCTGTTTTTGTAAGTATATATATATATATATATATATATATATATAATATATATATATATATATATATATAGTTAAGATTGTAGCCGTATTAGTCCAGTGATGTAGAAGTAAAAAAATAAAGAAAATTAATATCTCGTAATATTTTTTTTATTGGACTAACAGAATTAAGGATTGACAAGCTTTCGGGGTAAACTCCCTTTCTTATTTGTGTATTGTGCCAACAGCCGCCTGTTTGGATGCGCATATTTGATTTTGTCATTGATGATTACATATTTCATCTGAGGTGTCTTCTACAATAAAGTATATTTTTATTTTTGTAGCACCATTGAGCGCTTTACCTTTTTTTCTTTGTTCGATAAAAATAAAGACACAAGTCCATCAAGTTCAACATTTGCCTCATAACCCAGAGGCATAAGAACTGTGTAGCTTTCCTGCTACCAAATAAGTTAGTCTTTATCAGACCTTCCTGATCTGCCTACTAATAAACAGTATAACTCTGTATGTTCCCTTTGGAAAGAAATGTATCTAATATTCTCTTAAATGTATCCATTGTATCTGCCATAACCTTGGACAAAGAATTCCACAATTTAACAGACCTTACTGCAAAAAAACCCCTTCCACTGCTGAAGTCTAAAACTCCTTTCCTCTAATCTCAAGGGGTGTCCCCTGGTCACCTGATCAGACCTTGGAATAAATAGCTCACCGCAGAGACCCTTGTATTGACCTCTCATATACTTGTACAATGTGATAAGGCCTCCTCTTAGTCGTCTTTTCTCTATAGTAAATATATATATATAAACATTGTTAATGGCATGTTTTAAGGGATAGTAATACTTAAAATGTAAAAATAAAAATAATGTTCTTGGGTTTATCCCCCCCTGAGTAAATCATGGGTATTCCCACTGCTGAAAGGTGTTTTAGTCAAAATTTATTACAGCTCAAACTTAATTTTTTAGGTGCCGTAACACAGTAGCCTGAAATGTTACAGTGGCGCTGTTACGACACCATCCTACTGAAAGATCTGGTCAAGTGACCATAAACTTCCATAGGATGGTATAGCAACAGCGCCACTGTAACATTTCAGGTCACTGTGAGCAGCAATAACTTTTTAATCCAATGCATTGGATACCTCTCTGGCACTCAAAGAGTTAAGAATTGTCTTTACAATTTGCACGTAGCAATAGCGAAGGGTTATAGTTTTAAAGAAATTAAGCCACTTTTATAAATAAGCCGCTATAGGAGAAAATTTACTAATTACATTTTTTTCTTTAATATAGTCTATACGCTATCACTTAAAGACATACATACTTCCATTAATAACAGGCTACACGTGGCGTTAAGATTTTACTGCAAAAACTGCCTTTGTTTTTTACGCAGATAGCGAATTTCTTTTTATGTACGCCACGACACAATTCTTAATTCGATCACAGGAAAACAAACAAAAGCAAACTGGTGCCTCATAGGGTTAAACCATCAAATCCCAGTGCTATATATGAGTAAAAAGCCAAATGGGTACTCGCAGTGTCAGAGGCGTAACTAGAAGCCACCGGGCCCTGTTGCAGAAATTGCCATGACCCCTCCAACCACATTGCCCCCCCCCCGACAACATTGACCTCAGTCTCCACATTTCCCTCATTGTCCCCAATCTCCACATTTCCCCCAATCTCCATGTTGCCTCCATCTCCACATTGCCCCCCCATTCTCCACATTTCCCCCCAGTTTCCACATTGCCCCCCCATTCTCCACATTTCCTCCCAATTTCCACATTGCCCCCCATTCTCCACATTGCCTTCATATTGCCCCCCAGTCACCACATCTCTACATTGCCCCCCAGTCTCCACCTTGCTCCTACTTACCCCCCCCCCATGTCCATCTCCTACCTCCCTGGTGGTCCAGTTGTGTGGCATGAGAGGTCTGTGCCTCCTTCGGCACAGACCTCTATAGAGCTGAAGCTCCCACGTGATTCTCAGTAATGCAGAGCAATGGGTGATGATGCAATCTCCAGGCGCCCTGCATTACTAGAGCGCCAGAGACAGAGATCAGCGGTTAGAGGCCTGTGCCGAAGTGCCCAGTGTCTTGCAGCGGCTTTACTTCAATGCGGAATCAGACAGTATTTCAGTGGCGAGCGAGCTCATAGTCCCTACATCAGATTCCTCACTGTCCTTACATCTTATTAGAAATGAAACCAGTTAATGTGCCAAGCTTTGACTGCTTAGCTCATTTCTAATTTAAGCAATTCTTTTGAGGTGTATTTGATCTTCATCTGGACACAAGCAAAATGGAAAATTTCCATACCTACCATAAAAAGTCCATTCCTTTTCTGGGAATGGAATATCTCTTCATTATAGTAATAGAGAGATTGATTAAGACTTGGTCATGTTGAATGAAACGCTTGTCAACAAAAGCAAATCATCACTGCAGGCAGAAAACTTGGATAATAAGGTATGTATATATATATAAAAAAAAACTAAATTCAGATGCACAGAAAACACAGACAATACTAAGTGAGTGGCTCTGGCACCATGATTAAGGTCATGTCATTTGTTCATTACTGGTCTGGCTAATGTGATTGAATTGGAACAATACCTTTGAACTCATTCCCTCTGATCTGCATACTAATTGACTCTTGTGTCCTTGACAATGACCTTGGTAGTGTGTCTACTGCTCTGGGAATCTCTGACCAATTTCTAATCAAACGTTATCATCAAAAACAAAGGAGAGAGGTATTTGCCATTCAAGTCCTTTCAACCCTCTGCATTACACATCTCTCCTTACAAGGCAAAATAGTCAAAGCAATTTTTCTTCTAACCTGTTTTTCTGTATTAATATTAATATTCCAGCACATTTATGGCTTACACATGTTAGGGCAGAATGCACTAGGTTTATGATCTATCTTTCATCTTTTAGAGTCACTCAGTAAGGATAATTACAATTCTGTAGTACCACTATATTTTATTTCCAAATAAATTTAAAGGGGATATATCATTAAAATTGTTATAATCCTATTATTTAGAAGTAGTGTTGTGGAGTTTTCACAAAGGCCTCAGTTTGTATAACATTCTATCTTGTTATTGCTGCATTCTAGTAATACAATTATCAATTTTATAGTCTTATACCCACCCACCCTCCAGAGTAAATGTCTTGAGAGAAATAAGAGACAAGGGGGCAATCAAGGATCCCCTAATTGTGTTATGTATAGAATACTGTGTGTCTGAACAGGTCCAAGGACATTACTCAATGACTAGGTCTACAGAGTGTTAGGGGTTGCCCAAAATCCCTATCCCTCTGAAGCCAGGGGATCATCAGGGACACGTGCTTGCTTAAAAGAGAACTGGCACCTAATCCCCTAACAATAACCTATAGTTACCTTATTATTGCCATAAAATCTTAAGGATGAATTTTGCCCTTGTGTTTTTATAGAAGAGATAACATCTTTAATAAGTCTTAGATGTCATGTCCATGGGAAAGTATATTGGGAGTCAGAGAAGTTCCTAGAGAGCCTTCAAATTTGCATTGCAGACTCGTTCCTAGTTCAGTATCTCTGACTCCCAAGTTTCATATGCAAATTACCTTTGGGATTATTCACCCCAAGGGTAATAGGGGAACCCAGCATTGGACCCCTTGCTCACAGTGCTTAGAGAGATCAGCTACACCTCAATGGCAAGGCCAGAACATGTCTGGGGTTGGCTGCTTCTCTTGTGCAGAGAGGAATTGCCTTTCATTTCATGGTTGGACTGCTGTAATGGCAGGACCAGTATGATAAGCTTTAGGATATTTACTCTCTGTGGAAGGCACTAGTGAGCTAACAGAGAGTGCACCCTGGGTAGGACACCATTCCTATAGAGCCTGCAAACTTGTATTGCAGGCTCGTTCCTAGTTGAGCGTCTCTGACTTCCAATTTTCATGTCCATGGATAAGGACTTGTTATTTGTTAGAAGAATCACAGAACATCACTAAGAAGGATTTACCAGCGTAGTTTGATATTTTTATGTATATATATAGATATATATTTCATTATATCCCAGTTGAATTAAGTTACTGCCTCTATTTTTGTCCGTCTTTACAATGTGGTCTGTTTATTGCATATTTAGTTTAAACCTATCATCAGTTGTGGGGAAGTACAGTCTGTAAGAGAGAAGCCATACCGTGGTTCTTTAGAACCATAACATCAGTTCTCAGATATGAAATACTACTATCCAACTATAGATTGTAACACACGTTTTCAGTGGCAAAAAAATAATATATAATAGATGTACCCTGTCTCTGTTTGAAGGACACCTGCTGAGTTAAGTCATTCTAATAAACAATTGATGAGCCACTTATTGTATATCTATAGCTCCCTTCTAAAGGTTTTCATTTAATGCTACCATACAGCAACACCTTCATGTGATGCTTTCATTGGAAGGGCAGAAATCTCTTTCAAAGACCTAAATTCATGCCTTGAAGCAAATATTCCAGATCAGCAAAACATAAGATAAGAAATCCAACTAGAGATGTTACCAATGCAGAATCATGGACAACTGGAAGGTTCAAAAGCTCTTCACAACCTCCAATGAATGGCCGACCCATGTCAGCCAATCATATATGGCTGACAATATGGATGAACCTTCAGATGCACTACCCCCCGGCAATGAGATTGCCAGGAGAATATAAGCATTTGTTCAGATCAGGGCCTTCAAAAGGGCAACATCCGTGCTTCCTTCAAGTCGTCCTTGTGAATAAGGTCTATAGAAAGGATTATTCTATTGTCACCAAAACAAAACAAAAAAAATGTTGATACTGTAGCAAAGATTTTACTAGATAGACCTCAATGCCATATTCTCAAAGAAATTGAGAAATTCTGAGTCAATTCAACTGCAGCATAGGATCAACATTCCTGTTCATTTAACCCTTTGAGTGCCAGAGAGATATTCAATGCATTGCACTGCAAAGGGTTTTAAATGTGAATTTTAATCAATTGAATTTGGAACGCATTGAATAACTTTCTAGCTAGAGAGACGTGTCTAGCATTCAATGGGTTAACATCCTAAATTAATGGACTAAAAAAAACAACAAGAAAAAAAATTAGAATTTTTTTTTACTATAGTGCTGTGGGTTTGTCTAGAATTTGTCCACTTATGTCTTTGTGCGTATGGACCAAACTGTTACTATATCCGTCTATATAGACGTCTTTCTTGTCTTTCATTGTCTTTTTTGATTAAGTAAACAGAATTGGCATTTTGACGTGAGCAGTATGGAAACGCTGTGCTCAGATAGCCAGTGACCGCGGGAATCTGATAAGCCATACATTTATATTAACCAGCATAAAACAATGTTTACCTTTTAGATTCAAATCAAAGGTCAGAAACCGGCAGGGACTTTAATCACTGGAATGAACGCTACGAATATAAATAATGTGTATTCACCAAGCACTCAATTCAAAATGCATTATGATGACAGAAATGTGATTTTATAATTTTACAATATACTCCCACATTGCAGAGAAGTGGATTCATTGGGAAGATCTAAGTGGAAATGCACTAAGGGGTGATAACGTCTCCAGTGATATCACTTCTCCAGTTCCTATGTTATTCTATGGATCCTATATACTAAGATTTCTCAAGTGGGAAAGATCTTAGTGCGTCGGCTCCATAGAATAACATAGGGAATGGAGAAGTGATATCACTGGAGAAATTTTCTCCTGATTATCACCTCTTTATAACCCCACAGTGCATCTCCCCCTCCCGGATTAACTTTGGGACAAAAAATATGAACTGCACTCCAAGTGCAGTCAAGAAGGCTGGTGTAGCAAAAGACCTGCAAGGCCGGATTTCCCAATAGACAGAGTAGGCAACTACATAAACTTCAAAATTTCGAGTGGAAGTTCCTTAGCTGTGCTGGCCACGCCCACATTATGAATTGTGGGAGTGGCCTGAGCAATAATGTCTTTGCAACTGTTTATATGCCCCTTTACAGGCTGGTATGCTCAAGAGATCAACTCGTCTTCCACAATGGCTTTGCAGTGCATTGGAGTCAGGGGTGATTTTAGGTTTTTGGGGGACCCTAAGCGAATAATTCCTCCCTCATCTGATTTTATTTACCTGCGGCGGTGGTACTGTATAAGCGCTGTGGCATCCACTGACCAAGTAGGGACCCTAAACAGCCACTTATTCCTCTTATATTGTAGCGCCACCACTGGTCAGAAACCCCTCTAGAATTCATGGGTTTAAAACGGAACTATCACTCATATACAAGTGCCCCCAAATTCATTTTTACCATAGCGTTAAGCATATAAATCCTTTTATAAACCTTATTAAGTCCAGCATTATTTAGAAATCTAAGTTCTAAGTGCCAAAGAGGCACCCGTGTGCCGCACTGTCCGTCCCTGTCTCCTCAATGATTGGCAACGGGGAGATGCGTTGTATCTTAAGGTACAGATAGGCATACCTGGGAACTCTCAGGGTTTGACCCCGAGACTCAGGGTTTTGGCCCAAATCTCAGGGTGAAGATCCAAAATCTCAGGGTGAGAGAGTTCAGTGCTCCCCGTTATATATTCTGCTCCAGTTAAATGCTTCTTTAGTCTCTAAACCGGTGCCTCTTGTACCAGGAAGGCAGAGGGAGAAGTCCTGCTTGATTTGTGTGTGTTCATGCAGTGATATCTGTAAGTTGTTGTGTATTAATGTCTCCGTGAATGCTGAATGGAGCGACTCTCGATTACAGCGATTAGGGATATATTGAGGATAATCTATATTATATAGGAAATATAAGGGTTAATATTTACACAATCTCAGGGTCAGCTCATTTCAAAAGTTCCCAGGTAAGCAGATAGGGACAGACCGTGCAGGCGCACAGATGCCTTTTCGGCAAGATACCTGGTGGTGAATCTCCGAAGAACTTTGATTTCTAAATAATGCCAGACTTTATAAGGATTATAAATGGATGTATTTGCTTAATGCTATAGTAAAAATTAATTGGGGGGGCACTTTATATGAGTGATAGTTCCGCTTTAAAACCCAATTTAAATCAGTAGGAATATGATTCAGTTGAATGTAGAATTACTGCAGTTCTTATTTAATCCGCCTGTGTACTATCACTTCAGCCTCTGGAGCTGTGAAATAGGCCTCGTTTCTAATGTCGCTTCCGCATACACTCCTAATCAGGCCCTGGAGGGCCCTTATGCAAAAAATGTTTGGGGAACCCTGTCGCAGCTGCACCCCTGTAGTTACACCTCTGCCCCGGAGTGAATATGCGCTATTATACTGAAGAACCAAGAAGTCACAGAGTCCGACAACTTAAGAGATTCTAGAGCAAATTAACGGCACCGTAGTGGACAGTAAAATCCCCAGCACTTCTATTGATTTAACCTTTTCAAGACCAGAGTGATGCTCAAAGCATTGAGAAGCAAAGCATTCCACAGCCCACTGATCCTCAAGGAGTTAAATGATACTCTTGAATGCTAGGGAGTTCTCCAATCCATTTGAAATAATCGCCTCGGAGAGTTCCCTAGCACTGATGGAGTTAAAAGCCTGACTAATCCCTTTGAGTGTCAGAGGCTCTGGCACTCAAAGGGTTAAAGGGAATGTGTGTCTTCTGTTTGCTCAAGAATTTCTTCTAAACACCAGGCTCAGGGGCCGTACATATAAAGTCAAAACAGAGAAATTATTGGACAAATCAAAATGCCTGTTGACTTTCTATGAGACTTTTAAAGTGATAGTAATATTTAATTTTTTGTTTCTTTAGTATTGTAGGCATTAAAAAAAATATTCAGAACTATGTAAGTTTTATCTCTCAACCCTTTATGGTTTGAGAGATATTCGCTACAAAAGTTCCCCCCTCTGTGACATCAGCGCTCTAGCTGACAGATTTGGATTCTGGTCCGCAGACCGGCCGGCGGCTCATCAGCAGAGCTGACGTCGTGATCTTTAAAAAAAAAAAACTACTTCTTTGGAACAGTCTACAAAATGTGCCAGGCAGGCACACTTTGTAGACCGTTCCAATGAAGTAGTTATTTTTAAAGATCCCGATCTTGGCTCTGCTGAAGAGCCGCCAGCCGATCTGCATACCAGAATCCAAATCTGTCAGCTAGATGGCAGACTTGACTGAAACAGCCACGGAGGGGGAAACTTTACTTGCGAATATCTCTCAAACCATAAAGGTTTGAGAGATAAGACTTACATATTTCTTCATGTTTTTTTAATTCTTACAATACTAAATAAACAAATAATTGCTATCACTTTAACCTCTTGAATGCTAGATTTGCACTTGTTTCAGTCTGTACATTATTTGTTAATTCCTCTCTTTTCTGCAATGCCAAGGAATAGGTTGGCGCTCCATGAATAAAAGGTAGTAAACGCTACACAATGCATTGGCCATCTCTCTAACATTCAAACGATTAAAACTCCCATTTAAATAAATGGGATTTTCCTGAATTTTGATTCCAACAGTTCGCTGTTCTCTAATTTGATGCAATGTGTTGGAGAATTCTTTAGCTGGAAATGGTTATTAACGCTCTGTGGTGCAGTTGCTTTGCCCCAGAATTGCTCCCTTTTTGCTTTATATCTGGGCCAAAGGTTTCCTTTTATTTGTCCCTGAATAAAACAAAGAATTGCAACACTCGATTTCCCAATTCCTTGCTGATGTGGACAAAATAAATACAATGTCAACATTAATCAGACCGCAGAGAGATGATCATTTATTTTATTGGCTACAAACGAATGTTGCTTAGAAACATGTAACACAATTTGATATAAATATGCGCTAAAAATTGGGTTGTGTTGGTTAAAAAAAATAAACACAGTCTATGGGCACAATGGAATAAAGGCAGAAACGTATCAGTATGCAGATTGTAAACATCAGTAGAAGTGTGACATTTTCCTGCATGTTTATATTAGCACATTAACTCTTTGTGTGTCAGAGGGGCAGAGGCATTAACTAGAAGTCATCGGGCCCAGGTGCAAAAATTGCCATGGGCCCCCCGACCACATTGCCCCCATTAGGTACCTTCACATTGCCCCCAACTCCACACATTACCCCCAAATGTCCTTCTCTCTACATTGCCTCCCATGACCTCCTCTTCCCATTGTCCCCAACTCTCCACATTGCCCCCAATGTCCTGATCTCCACATTGCCCCCAATGTCCTCCTCTCCACATTGCCCCCAATGTCCTCCTCTCCACATTGCCCCCAATGTCCTCCTCTCCACATTGCCCAAACTCTCCACATTGCTCCCAATATCCACCTATCCACATTGTCCCCAATGTCCTCCTCTCCACATTGCCCCCAATGTCCTCTTCTCCACATTTCCCCCAATGTCCTCCTCTCCACATTGCCCCAAACTCTCCACATTGCCCCCAATATCCACCTATCCACATTGTCCCCAATGTCCTCCTCTCCACATTGCCCCCAATGTCCTCCTCTCCACATTGTCCCCAATGTCTTGCTCTCCACATAACCCCCAATGTCCTCCTCTCCACATTGCCCCTAACTCTCCACATTGCCCCAATGTCCTCCTCTTCACATTGCCCCAACTCTCCACATCTTCATCTTCACATTGCCCCAAGTGTTCATCTCCTACCTCCTTGGTGGTCCAGCTGCGTGGCAGGAGAGGTCTGTGCCTCCTTCGGCACAGACCTCTATTAAGACCTAGCGCTCCCGCGTGGACCTCCCTCCAGTAATGCAGAGCGCTAGGTGATGATGTCATCTACCAGCACTCTGCAATGGAAGAGTGTGACGAGGGACGGCGCTGCTAATAGATGTCCATGGCCCCGGACGGGGGGTCACAGGGGTTTGCTGGGCCCCTGGAGTGACGGGCCCAGTCGCAGGTGCAACCCCTATTGTTACACCAGTGCAGAGGGGTGTCCAACGCATTGCGAAGCAATTGCTTTGGGCAAACCTCTGGCACTCAGAGGGTTAATGAATAAGTTTGTACTGAATCATTTATCAATGAGTCTGAAGCTACAGCACAGAAATATATTGAGTCATGTACCATAGAACTGCAGGGAGATGTGCTAAGGGGTGATAAAGAGGTGATAAAGTGGAGATGTCTTCTCCAGTGATATCACTTCTCCAGTTCTATAGAACCAATGCACTAATCTCTCCAGTGATATCACTTCTCCAGTTCCTGTGTTATTCTATAGAACCAATGCACTAATATCTCCAGTGATATCACTTCTCCAGTTCCTATGTTATTCTATAGAACCAATGCACTAATATCTCCAGTGATATCACTTCTCCAGTTCCTATGTTATTCTATAGAACCAATGCACTAATATCTCCAGTGATATCACTTCTCCAGTTCCTGTGTTATTCTATAGAACCAATGCGCTACTATCTCCAGTGATATCACTTCTCCAGTTCCTGTGTTTATTCTATAGAACCAATGCACTAATATCTCCAGTGATATCACTTCTCCAGTTCCTATGTTATTGTATAGAACCAATGCACTAATATCTCCAGTGATATCACTTCTCCAGTTCTATAGAACCAATGCACTAATCTCTCCAGTGATATCACTTCTCCAGTTCCTGTGTTATTCTATAGAACCAATGCACTAATATCTCCAGTGATATCATTTCTCCAGTTCCTATGTTATTGTATAGAACCAATGCACTCATATCTCCAGTGATATCACTTCTCCAGTTCCTATGTTATTGTATAGAACCAATGCACTAATATCTCCAGTGATATCACTTCTCCAGTTCCTATGTTATTCTATAGAACCAATGCACTAATATCTCCAGTGATATCACTTCTCCAGTTCCTATGTTATTCTATAGAACCAATGCACTAATATCTCCAGTGATATCACTTCTCCAGTTCCTGTGTTATTCTATAGAACCAATGCGCTACTATCTCCAGTGATATCACTTCTCCAGTTCCTGTGTTATTCTATAGAACCAATGCACTAATATCTCCAGTGATATCACTTCTCCAGTTCCTATGTTATTGTATAGAACCAATGCACTAATATCTCCAGTGATATCACTTCTCCAGTTCTATAGAACCAATGCACTAATCTCTCCAGTGATATCACTTCTCCAGTTCCTGTGTTATTCTATAGAACCAATGCAATAATATATCCAGTGATATCATTTCTCCAGTTCCTATGTTATTGTATAGAACCAATGCACTAATATCTCCAGTGATATCACTTCTCCAGTTCCTATGTTATTGTATAGAACCAATGCACTAATATCTCCAGTGATATCACTTCTCCAGTTCCTATGTTATTCTATAGAACCAATGCACTAATATCTCCAGTGATATCACTCTCTCAGTTCCTGTGTTATTCTATAGAACCAATGCGCTACTATCTCCAGTGATATCACTTCTCCAGTTCCTGTGTTATTCTATAGAACCAATGCACTAATATCTCCAGTGATATCACTTCTCCAGTTCCTATGTTATTGTATAGAACCAATGCACTAATATCTCCAGTGATATCACTTCTCCAGTTCTATAGAACCAATGCACTAATCTCTCCAGTGATATCACTTCTCCAGTTCCTGTGTTATTCTATAGAACCAATGCACTAATATCTCCAGTGATATCACTTCTCCAGTTCCTATGTTATTGTATAGAACCAATGCACTAATATCTCCAGTGATATCACTTCTCCAGTTCCTTTGTTATTCTATAGAACCAATGCACTAATATCTCCAGTGATATCACTTCTCCAGTTCCTATGTTATTCTATAGAACCAATGCACTAATATCTCCAGTGATATCACTTCTCCAGTTCCTGTGTTATTCTATAGAACCAATGCGCTACTATCTCCAGTGATATCACTTCTCCAGTTCCTGTGTTATTCTATAGAACCAATGCACTAATATCTCCAGTGATATCACTTCTCCAGTTCCTATGTTATTGTATACAACCAATGCACTAATATCTCCAGTGATATCACTTCTCCAGTTCTATAGAACCAATGCACTAATCTCTCCAGTGATATCACTTCTCCAGTTCCTGTGTTATTCTATAGAACCAATGCACTAATATCTCCAGTGATATCATTTCTCCAGTTCCTGTGTTATTGTATAGAACCAATGCACTAATCTCTCCAGTGATATCACTTCTCCAGTCCCTATGTTATTCTATAGAACCAATGCACTAATATCTCCAGTGATATCACTTCTCCAGTTCCTATGTTATTCTATAGAACCAATGCACTAATCTCTCCAGTGATATCACTTCTCCAGTTCCTGTGTTATTCTATAGAACCAATGCACTAATATCTCCAGTGATATCACTTCTCCAGTTCCTATGTTATTCTATAGAACCAATGCACTAATATCTCCAGTGATATCACTTCTCTAGTTCCTATGTTATTCTATAGAACCAATGCACTAATATCGCTAAAGATAGAGAAATCTTAGAACATTGGCTCCATAGAATAACATAGGAATTGGAGAAGTGATATGAATGGTAAGTTATCTCCACTTTATCACCTCTTTATCACACCTGAGTGCATCTCCCCCCTGGAGTCATTCTGGAGAAAACCATCAGAACCATAGGTAAAAAAGAATATTCCCTGTTCATATAAATGGAGATTTTTAACCACTTAAATGCTTGAGAAGTCTTCAACGCATTGCTAAGCAATCTATTGGAGACCTTTCTGTCAATCAAATGGTTAAAACAAATCCCCTTTTAAGTCAGTGGGAATCTGGAGAATGTGTATGTGTCCCCTTTGGTGAAGTTGGTTTAGTCCAGAATGAATCCAGTTCTACGTAGTAAATTCACTTCACTGGGCTCATTCTCCAAGTTGTGTCCAGTAAATCCCATTTAAAGGGACACACACCCTGAGTCAGCACATGGTGTGTGCTTTAACCATTTGAGTGCCTAGAGAGGAATGCTCAGTACATTGCTACTCAAAGCTTTGGATGCCCCTCTCTGACACTCAAATGGTTAACAGAATGCTGGTAGGGTGTATAAAATAATGATATACTAATCCAGAGGTATCCAACACATTTCATTGTAATGTATTTGGAACTTCCTCGGCACCCAAAGGGTTAAGAATTGCTGCTAAAATGTGCAGTCTGTGATGGAAATGGGTAACAGTTATAAAGACGCAAAACCACGTTTACAAAAACCTGGGGAAATTAATGAACAAGATTTCTTGTGCTCTTTAACCCTTAGACTTCCAGAATGGCACTCATGGGGTTAAATCACTGCATTCTAATATTCAGCAATGATGTTTAGGGCCATATCTCCAACACGCTGTGAAGCAAGGCCTCTCAAGGGGTTAAAATTCCCTGTTAAACTGATGGGAATTTGTGAAATTGGTTATCCCCAGAAGTCTTACATTTTCTTTTACATACGGCCCAATATGTGTAACCCTTTGAGTGCCCGAGGGGTACGCAATGCATTGCAAAGCAATGCGTTCAGTACCCCTCAGGCACTCGAAGGGTTAAGACATCTCTAGCGTTCCCGGGGGCGATTATCTATTTTTGCATAGCGTCTCCTACCATGGACAAAGGGAATTACCATCCATCTGACTGGCTGGCTCAGAACTGTGAATAAAATGTCATCTGTGTGTTATTTTAACAGTCACATGTCCTCACCCGGAGGCTGATTGATTTATGGCTTCCCTATAGATATTTAAGATATCTAAACCTGGTAAAACCTCTGCAAATTGCCCTTTCACATCATTAGTTGCCGTATGTCTAATGTACAGGCATAAATCCATCATCCCAGACTGGGTGCATCCTACTCGCTCACTGAAAGCCCCCAATTCGGTGACAGTTCCATTCCCAGGCAACACTTGATTTCCTTCCCACGTAGAGTGCTTTACATTAATGCATTCCACCCGCCATCAGTAATGACCATGTGGTGGGACTCTCGTGTTCCGCACAAATCAAATGACTTTCAAAGAACCTTTAGCCTTGTAGGCAAAATAAATGAGCCTTTATACAACCTTAGTTACAACTATATCAAACTTCATATACTGGAGAGCGCGTTCTTCACCACAACACAAATCAAGATCCGAGTATGAATAGAAGAGAAACCTCTTCGTTCTTGAGTTAATTTATTTTTTAACACAGTGGTTCTTGTTTAGGTCGTCCCTAAGACACAATCTAGAGTTCGTTGGGGCGCTCCCTAACATTTTGTATGTCATTTATCCAGGGTGTTATGAAGGGTGTAAATACATAATGTAGAGTTGTTCTTAGTTCAAGCATATTGTGCCTAAAATATCCATAAATGATATTTGTGAAACTCAACATTCACATTGTATCAGAGCCTTAACAGAAAACAAGGGGCTCCCTATGTGTATGTCCGATGCACCCTAATGTGTCACGTCACGTGTGGGGGATCACTGGTCTAACACATAGAAAGATTTGGGCCAGAGAACTCCACTCCAGCTGTTACAGCAGTTGGATGGTGGAGGAGTCATGGGAGTTGTAGTCCCTGACGTCTTGAGGGCCAACTGCTTATTACCCCGGCTTCCCCAGACCTCACCCAGCTGACCTGAAGTGCAGCTAATCACTGGGGGGAGGGGGGCTGGTGCTGACATTGTTTTGGCCCCCAAACACAGAAATAACCAAAAACAAACCAACTGATTATGGGGAACAAATATAACATGCTGTTGGAAACTTACCTAACATTCAAAGGGTTAATAGCGTTGTTTAACCCTTTGAGTGCCAGAAGGGTACACAGTATATTGCTCTCTAATCTATTATCTATCTATCTATCTGTCGATCTATCTATCTATCTATCTATCTATCTATCTATCTATCTATCTCATGTCTATCTATCATCTGTCTATCTATCATCTGTCTATCTATCCATCTATCTATCTATCTATCTATCTATCTATCTATCTATCTATCTATCCATCTATCTATCTATCTATCTATCTATCTATCTATCTATCTATCTATCTCATATCTATCTATCTATCTATCTATCTATCTATCTATCTATCTATCTATCTCATGTCTATCTATCTATCTATCTATCTATCTATCTGTCTCATATCTATCTATCTCTCTATCTATCTATCTATCTATCTATCTATCTATCTATCTATCTGTCTATATATCTACCTATATATCTCTCATATCTGTTTATCGTATATCTATCTATCTATCTATCTATCTATCTATCTATCTATCTATCTATCTATCTCATATCTATATATCTATCTATTTATCTATATCATATCTATCTATCTATCTATCATCTATATCATATCTATCTATCTATCTATCTGTCCATCATCTATCTATATCATATCTATCTATCTATCTATCTATCTATCTATCATCTATCTATATCATATCTATCTATCTATCTATCTATCTATCTATCTATCTATCTGTCTATCTATCTGATATCAATATATCCATCTATCTCATATCTATCTATCTATCTATCTATCTATCTATCTATCTATCTCATTTCTATCTATCTTTCTACCTATCTCATATATATCATATCTATCTATCTATCTATCTATCTATCTATCTATCTATCTATCTATCTATCTCATATCTACATCTATCTATCTATCTATCATCTATCTATCTATCTCATATCTATGTATCTATCCATATCTATCTATCTCATATCTATCTATCTATCTATCTATCTATCTATCTATCTATCTATCTATCTATCTATCTATCATCTATCTATATCATATCTATCTATCTATCTGTCTATCTATCTGATATCAATATATCCATCTATCTCATATCTATCTATCTATCTATCTCATTTCTATCTATCTTTCTACCTATCTCATATATAACATATCTATCTCTCATATCTATCTACCTATCTCATATCTATCTATCTATCTATCTATCTATCTATCTATCTATCTATCTATCTATCTATCTATCAGTATTGTGTGTACATGCTTTTATTTAATGGCACAAAACCATTTACTGAAGTTGATCTTTGATCCACTCCTTTCTAGACAGAATGTTCTATTGAAATTATCTGTATCAATATTTGTGTGTATGGGGGAGGGGGGGACTTGTATAATCTGAAAATAAAAAAAAAATTAAAAAGCACTGCTTTCAACTAATATAAATAAATATATAAAGCAGCAGAAAGTTTCTCACTTTCATTAACCTTCCCTTGTAGTTTAGGTTATTTCTTTAATGCAGTTATCTGCTTTAAAATTGTCTCCTTAGCCTCTCAAGGGAAACCAATATAATACACCATCACATTTCTCACTGGAGAAAGAAGAACACTTACTCTTAATAGGTGGCAATTCTGCCAGATGTTATTGACATAGTAAGTGCGAATTCTCAGTGATACTAAATGCAAAGTGCAGCAGATTAAAGAACAATGGAACGCAGAGCGAAGTGAAGTTTCAGAGGCAGCGGTGACAAAGTCAGAGAAGGTGTGAAAAAAAATTACATCTTAACAACGCTATTAAGGGGAAGTTTACTAATTATCTGGTACAAATGTAAAAGTAAATTCCCCAGGCTGCAGAAAGTTTGTACAAGAGTTGGTTCTTTTATCTGTCTGCTAGGAGTTCTTACATCTGTGCTCTCTGCCGATGAAAATATTTATGTTTTTCCTAAAATCAGAGATAATGGAAGAAATTCACTTAAATGAATCTGGGATGAAAATCCTTAATGACTGCTATGGATTAATACTGTGTGGACGGATTCCCCAAATGAACCTGTAAGTAGCACTAAGTGACATGTTCATGGAGTCAGACATTATCAATCGAGGACCCGAAACACGCCCCATTAACCCTTTGAGTGCCAGAAGGGTACTCAATGTAAGGCTTCCTCTAAATACGCCAGTGGAAGGGGTGAGCCCTGATGATTTATAGATACTATATAAATATTAATGTTGGGGAGCTAATCCACAAATAAATGATTCATATTAGCTCTTAGGACTATTCACCCAGATTAAGGTAAGTGGAGACTATTAACAGGTTTTTAGAAACATAGAAACACAGAATTTGACGGCAGATAAGAACCATTCGGCCCATCTAGTCGCCCATTTTCCTACAGTAAAAACCTCAAACCTTTTTTGCTCCTTGGTCTTTTCTTAAGTTAAGGACAGCCTTATGCCTATCCCATGCATGCTTAAATTCTGTCACTGTATTAACTTCTACCACTTCTGCTGGTAGGCTATTCCACTTACCTACTACCCTCTCAGTGAAGAATAACTTTCTTACATTACATCTAATCCTGTGTCCCTCTAGTTTTAGACTATGACCTCTTGTCCTAACATTTTTACTCCTGTGAAATGTACTTCCCTCCTGCACTTTGTTGAATCCCTTCATGTATGTGAATGTGTCAATCATATCCCCTCTCCCTCTTCTCTCCTCCAAGCTATACATGTTCAAAAAATGTCATTAAATTTTGCTAATCATGCCTATGACCATGGATCCCACAGGGCTATCCTGATACACATATATATATATATATATATATATATATATATATATATATATATATATGGTATAAGAGAAGAGGCAGCACCAGTGGGACTTAACTAATAATGTTTTAATAAAGCAAAATATCAATATTATGGTCAACGTTTCGGTCCCACACCGGGACCTTTCTCAAGACAAATGTTAACAAGATGGAGGTAAGTTTAAATAGACCAAACGGATCACCCGCGTGGCCCACGGACAAATGGTGATGTCACTCACCTGCAGACAGAAAGGGTGTCCAACGGGAGCACCATCATCACCCAATCGCGTGGTCAATAATCTCACATGTAACAATACAAAGTATCAGACAGTGTAAAGATAGAAATCAAATATCAAAATGAAATCCAGAACTAACTACATACTGCAATAATATCTCTAATATAATACGGATGACATGAGCATGTATAAATACAGCCTGATACATATAATAGATATAAATATATATACATATTTATATATAATATATACTTATCCTCCTTCAATGGTCAGTTTTATTTTTGTCCAGTTTAGTACAGAAATGCACAAGCCTAACAATGACTTTCTCATTTCTCGTATATTTAATTGTGCTCCTACTACTCGGTGACCTGCAGTGATCTTGCTTCATAATAACGTTCTCATCATCTTCTTTGGGAAACTCTACACTATCTGTGAAAGCAATTTGTTTTTTTCTTTATCCTACATGTGAATATTCACCTACAAGGGCATATATAAATTATCCTCAGACCAAACTACCAAGGGGATTAGTAAGTCTATACCTGCCGCAGCTTCTATTCCTGCACCGGGGGTTGACAAAGTCACCTTCTCCTTTCTGAGTACGATCACACGGAAGATCTGAATCTCTGTTCCCTAAGACATCAGGATGGGCACACACCATGTTGTCTGTTACCTTTTTAGCCAGTTCTTTCAGTATAATAATGTGACATTTTGATGTGACACAAAATTGGATTTTCTGATTTTGGCATTGCAGCTTAGAAGGAAAAAGATGTTCAACTGAGCTGATGTACTGAGACAACCTGAGGGGAGAAGATGCACTAGTACTCGATACATAGGACTGGGGGGAGATGCACTAGCAGTCCATACATAGGACTGGGGGGAGATGCACTAGCAGTCCATACATAGGACTAGGGGAGATGCACTAGCAGTCCATACATAGGACTGGGGGGAGATGTATTAGCAGTCCATACATAGGACTGGGGGGAGATGTACTAGCAGTCCATACATAGGACTGGGGGAGATGTACTAGCAGTCCATACATAGGAATGGGGGAGATGTACTAGCAGTCCATACATAGGACTGGGGGAGATGCACTAGCAGTCCATACATAGGACTGGGGGGAGATGTACTAGCAGTCCATACATAGGACTAGGGGAGATGCACTAGTACTCGATACATAGGACTGGGGGAGATGCACTAGCAGTCCATACATAGGACTAGGGGAGATGCACTAGCAGTCCATACATAGGACTGGGGGAGATGTACTAGCAGTCCATACATAGGACTGGGGGAGATGTACTAGCAGTCCATACATAGGACTGGGGGGAGATGTATTAGCAGTCCATACATAGGACTGGGGGGGAGATGTACTAGCAGTCCATACATATGACTGGGGGGAGATACACTAGCAGTCCATACATAGGACTGGGGGAGATGTACTAGCAGTCCATACATAGGACTGGAGGGAGATGCACTAGCAGTCCATACATAGGACTGGGGGAGATGTACTAGCAGTCCATACATAGGACTGGGGGAGATGCACTAGCAGTCCATACATAGGACTGGGGGAGATGCACTAGCAGTCCATACATAGGACTGGGGGGAGATGTACTAGCAGTCCATACATAGGACTGGGGGGAGATGCACTAGCAGTCCATACATAGGACTGGGGGAGATGCACTAGCAGTCCATACATAGGACTGGGGGGAGATGTACTAGCAGTCCATACATAGGACTGGGGAGAGATGTACTAGCAGTCCATACATAGGACTGGGGGGAGATGCACTAGCAGTCCATACATAGGACTGGGGGGAGATGCACTAGCAGTCCATACATAGGACTGGGGGGAGATGCACTAGCAGTCCATACATAGAACTGGTGGAGATGTTCTAGCAGTCCATACATAGGACTAGGGTGAGATGTACTAGCAGTCCATACATAGGACTGGAGGGAGATGTACTAGCAGTCCATACATAGGACTGGGGGAGATGCACTAGCAGTCCATACATAGGACTGGGGGGAGATGCACTAGCAGTCCATACATAGGACTGGGGGGAGATGTACTAGCAGTCCATACATAGGACTGGGGGAGATGCACTAGCAGTCCATACATAGGACTGGGGGGAGATGCACTAGCAGTCCATACATAGGACTGGGGGAGATGTACTAGCAGTCCATACATAGGACTGGGGGGAGATGTACTAGCAGTCCATACATAGGACTGGGGGGAGATGAACTAGCAGTCCATACATAGGACTGGGGGAGATGTACTAGCAGTCCATACATAGGACTGGGGGGAGATGTACTAGCAGTCCATACATAGGACTGGGGGGAGATGCACTAGCAGTCCATACATAGGACTGGGGGAGATGTACTAGCAGTCCATACATAGGACTGGGGGGAGATGTACTAGCAGTCCATACATAGGACTGGGGGGAGATGCACTAGCAGTCGATACATAGGACTGGGGGAGATGCACTAGCAGTCCATACATAGGACTGGGGGAGATGCACTAGCAGTCCATACATAGGACTGGGGGGAGATGTACTAGCAGTCGATACATAGGACTGGGGGGGGGGAGATGTACTAGCAGTCCATACATAGGACTGGGGGGAGATGCACTAGCAGTCCATACATAGGACTGGGGGGAGATGCACTAGCAGTCGATACATAGGACTGGGGGGGGGGAGATGTACTAGCAGTCCATACATAGGACTGGGGGAGATGCACTAGCAGTCCATACATAGTACTGGGGGGAGATGTACTAGCAGTCCATACATAGAACTGGTGGAGATACACTAGCAGTCCATACATAGGACTGGGGGGAGATGCACTAGCAGTCCATACATAGGACTGGAGGAGATGTACTAGCAGTCCATACATAGGACTGGGGGGAGATGCACTAGCAGTCCATACATAGGACTGGGGGAGATGCACTAGCAGTCCATACAAAGGACTGGGGGGAGATGCACTAGCAGTCCATACATAGTACTGGGGGGAGATGCACTAGCAGTCCATACATAGGACTGGGGGGAGATGTACTAGCAGTCCATACATAGGACTGGGGGGAGATACACTAGCAGTCCATACATAGGACTGGGGGGAGATGCACTAGCTGTCCATACATAGGACTGGGGGGAGATGTACTAGCAGTCCATACATAGGACTGGGGGGAGATGTACTAGCAGTCCATACATAGGACTGGGGGAGATGTACTAGCTGTCCATACATAGGACTGGGGGGAGATGTACTAGCAGTCCATACATAGGACTGGGGGAGATGTACTAGCAGTCCATACATAGGACTGGGGGGAGATGCACTAGCAGTCCATACATAGGACTGGTGGGGAGATGCACTAGCAGTCGATACATAGGACTGGGGGGAGATGTACTAGCAGTCCATACATAGGACTGGGGGGAGATGTACTAGCAGTCCATACATAGGACTGGGGGGAGATGTACTAGCAGTCCATACATAGGACTGGGGGAGATGTACTAGCAGTCCATACATAGGACTGGGGGGAGATGTACTAGCAGTCCATACATAGGACTGGGGGGAGATGTACTAGCAGTCCATACATAGGACTGGGGGGAGATGTACTAGCAGTCCATACATAGGACTGGGGGGAGATGTACTAGCAGTCCATACATAGGACTGGGGGGAGATGCACTAGCAGTCCATACATAGGACTGGGGGGAGATGTACTAGCAGTCCATACATAGGACTGGGGGAGATGTACTAGCAGTCCATACATAGGACTGGGGGGAGATGTACTAGCAGTCCATACATAGGACTGGGGGGAGATGTACTAGCAGTCCATACATAGGACTGGGGGAGATGTACTAGCAGTCCATACATAGGACTGGGGGGAGATGTACTAGCAGTCCATACATAGGACTGGGGGGAGATGTACTAGCAGTCCATACATAGGACTGGGGGGAGATGCACTAGCAGTCCATACATAGGACTGGGGGAGATGTACTAGCAGTCCATACATAGGACTGGGGGAGATGTACTAGCAGTCCATACATAGGACTGGGGGGAGATGTACTAGCAGTCCATACATAGGACTGGGGGGAGATGTACTAGCAGTCCATACATAGGACTGGGGGGAGATGTACTAGCAGTCCATACATAGGACTGGGGGGAGATGTACTAGCAGTCCATACATAGGACTGGGGGGAGATGTACTAGCAGTCCATACATAGGACTGGGGGGAGATGTACTAGCAGTCCATACATAGGACTGGGGGAGATGTACTAGCAGTCCATACATAGGACTGGGGGGAGATGTACTAGCAGTCCATACATAGGACTGGGGGGAGATGTACTAGCAGTCCATACATAGGACTGGGGGAGATGTACTAGCAGTCCATACATAGGACTGGGGGAGATGCACTAGCAGTCCATACATAGGACTGGGGGGAGATGTACTAGCAGTCCATACATAGGACTGGGGGGAGATGTACTAGCAGTCCATACATAGGACTGGGGGAGATGTACTAGCAGTCCATACATAGGACTGGGGGAGATGTACTAGCAGTCCATACATAGGACTGGGGGGAGATGTACTAGCAGTCCATACATAGGACTGGGGGAGATGTACTAGCAGTCCATACATAGGACTGGGGGGAGATGTACTAGCAGTCCATACATAGGACTGGGGGGAGATGTACTAGCAGTCCATACATAGGACTGGGGGAGATGTACTAGCAGTCCATACATAGGACTGGGGGGAGAT